>CATIWR010103550.1:0-37125 GCA_949677035.1 Omphalea diandra | reverse complement strand
TATATATATATATATATATATATATATATATATATATATATATATATATATATATATACATTTTTTAATAAAGATATTTTTAAATGTAACAATTAAAATATATAAAGAATATATTATGTTTAGAATGTAATAGAATTAATAAGTATTGGATTTATATGGATAATTTTTATTACTACCAACTATTATATTTATATTGATTAATTTATATCGTAAATATATAATAATGAGAAATATTTTACTCGTAATCTAATATATTATCATAACCAAAGTATAGAGAAAATATTTGCTCTTTTCTTGCCACATTATCGATTTATAATTTTAATATTTTTCTATATAAGTAATATAAAATCAAGAACTTAACATGTGACATATTTTAACATATTTGATAGATTGTTAATATTATCATTTATATTTAATTTATTATGTATTTTATTTATGAAATAAAGAAGATATTTTTATTTTTATTTATTATTTTTATATATTTGTGAATATAGAAATTTTATCTATAAATAATTTAAATTTTTAATAAAAATATTTTAATGTTTATAACTTAAATTTGCTAAAAAATTTATTATGTTACTTTTATGAAAAATATACTATGTTACAATATAATAGAATTAATAAGCACTAGAGTTATATTGATAAGTTTTATTATCTATTACTAAAATTATATTGATTAATTTATATTATCAAAAGTTAAAATGATAAATACTTTAAAATAATTAAAATATAGCATTAACTGAAAAATAGTTATATAAATTTTCAAAAAATATCAAGTAAATATCCATGCAATACATGGATTGATGTCATATTTATTTATAAAAGGTGAAGATAACATATTATGTGCCATATCAATTCATATTAAAAATTTAATTTATTAGTAAGTATTATACATAGTTAAATAAGTGTAATTTAGAGAAGAAAAAATATATAGACACAAAGGAAATTGGAGGAAGAGTGACAGATAAAATATGTATCAATAAAAGTAAAAGTTAGTAAAATAGTATAAATATATTAGGAGTTAGTGATGATGTATGTATAAGTTATCCGATGGTATGTTATAACCATATACGATAGTAATTAACATATGAATACATAATTAAAATTTGATAAAGAAAAATATAAAATATTGATAAAAAGTCAAGCGGGGAAGCAAGAGAAGGAGGATATGTGACTATCATATGTAATAATTTTTATTATTTGTTATTATTCGCTAAAGTAAAACTAAATAAACTATATTGCTATAAAGAAAAAAATTGATGACCATATTATAATTTTAAGATAATCATTTATAAATCAATTTAATGTACATAAGAATCTGTAACAATTTGGCAATATTTATCTTCATAGACAACAGTGAAAGTAGCGTGTTTAAAAAATTTATTTTTAAAATTGTAACTATTTTTTTAAAAAAATATTATGCATATGATTCATATCAATTATGTTATGACACGTTATATTAATTTGTACTTAATATATAACTAGTTGTTAATTCACACATTATGCAAATTATAATTCAAAATAAATTTCATAAAATAATTAAAAAATAATTCATCATGTTTTTTTTGTATAAGAACATTAATAAATAGCACTCAATTTAATATAACTTAATTTATTTTTAAAATTTTATTGTTTAAATAGATGAATAACTAATTCTTTATTTCTTATAAAATATTTTTCACTATGTGCATTTTATTTCTTTTATATATTTTTTCTTTTAATTAGCTATTTTATAATTTTGTAATTATTAATATAATATAACAATAGTAGAGAACTGTTAGTTACTTATTTATTAAAATATTATTTGGATAAATATATGTGTTCATTGTAACCATTTTTTTTAACTAGTTTGACAAATAATAGACACTCATTATAAATAATTTCTAATATCAAAATTAATTATATATATTGATATATGTAAGAGATAAATAGCATTTTACAGTGAATTAAAATAAATTAATGTATATTTTTATAAAATTAATATTTATATATATAAAATCTATGTAAAAAAGAAAATATAAAATTTTTATTAATTATTTCAATAATCAAGATTTTAATTTTTTATTTATAAAAGTTTGTTTAAGAAGTCTAACAAATAATAAATTAGTTTTAATTTTATCAACTTACATAATTATTCTATGAATAATTATTATATGAATAAATATAATTACTGTATGAGTAAATACAAAATTATTGAAATACCAAATATGGGTAATTTTTACCCTATTTTATTTTTAATTATTATTTTAAAATAAAATAACTATTGTATGAGTAAAAACAAATTATTTTGTGACTCAATATATTTATTACTATTATGAAAAGTCTATTTATGATTTATTTATATCAAAAAATTTATTTGATCTATTAATATATCTAGTTTTCCATCTTTTTTGTCTTATCTGCTTTTATTATTTCATTCTATGGGGTCATTCTAGAGTGTCATTACGATACTATACAATTTAACTGTTTATGTAACACCCCAGATTTCATAATTTATATTTTCTTAAAGCTATATTTATTAAAGTTATTAAAATATATTTTATTGTGAGTTAATTAAATTTTATATTTAATTTGAGTATTTAGGTAATATAAGAGTACATTTTATTAAGAAAAATGATTTGGGATATTTGTAATATAATTAGTATTGTAGTTAATTTAATTTTAAAAAAGCAAAATATTTTAAAGTAGATTTTAAATTTATTTAAATATATGTGATTATGATATTATATTTTATTTCTAAGTTTGAAATTTAATAATTTGTGCATATGAAAATTTTATAGGGATAATAATAATAATAATGGTAGTTATTATTATAAATATTTTGAGTGAATTTCAATATTAAATTTTTTATATGACTTATTTAAGTAGAGTTAGTAAAAATAAAGTATTTTAAATTAAAATTCAATTATTAAATTAGTATTCATGAAAAAAATTGTTTTAGTTCATATATAAATATAGTTTGAATTATTTTTTAGAGTTTTAACTGTGTGTGCATAGCGAGAAGGACTGCGTCATCGGCTAACTTTTATTGAGATCAGATGCCAATCATTGCATGAAGTCCCGATAGGGAGAGCAGGACTCAAGGAGCATCTACCTTATTATTTCCAATTATTGGTTTTGTTCACTGGGGCTTATATAAAGCGATAGGCAGAAGAGAGAGAGTCTGTCTTGCTTTATAGTGCAGACGGACTGACTTTATATATATATATATATATATAGAGAGAGAGAGAGAGAGAGAGAGAGAGAGAGAGGGTGGGGAGGGGGGTTTCACTAGCTTGGTGTGCTTCGGCCACCAACAATTGACACAACCGGTATCAACAGTTTCTTCTCATGTGCAAGAAGTGGCTAACAGTGGCAGAAGCAACATCGACAACACGATGTAGTGAGAGGAAGAGAAACACAATTTTCCCATCAACAAACTTCAAATCCTCGTATCTCTTGATTCCGACATCCAAATTAAGCGTGATTGTTGACATTGGAAAGCTTGTGAGCTTAGCTTCGATTTGGTTCCTGGCATGTCATAAAAACTGCCTGAATTGGCAGTTGCAACCAATTAAAGTTTTGGCCCTTTTCATGGTTTTTGGCTAATTTCGGCCAAACGGAGGGGAGTTTAACTACGCTGTCACCTCCTATGGACTTTTGAAATGGTGATCTACATTTTGGTTTGGGTGGTGTCATCAATAGTCATCGACAACAAACTCCGGCCACCTTAGGTTTCGATAGTGGCTTCAATGAGGTTTGGGAAGCGAATCGAGACAAAATGTGAGCATCTTTTTGTCATGATCATGTAAGTATAACTTTTACAAATTATGGATATTTTCATGAGATTTTATAAATTTTTATATGTTTTTTGATAAACGTGTTTTAGGTCTAAAACTAAAAAATTAATTTTTATTGGACATTTGATGAAATGAAAATTGACTTGATAGATATATGACGATGTTAATTAAGTAGTGGATGAAAGAATTAAGGTTTAGTGATGATTTTGATTAAATTATGAGAATTAAGGAAGTTTATTATAATTATAGAAATTAATTGAAATTAGTACAGTTATTAAGGATTATGGAATTGTTGAGGTATTTTATGGAATAATTAAGGATTGTGGAATTATTGAGGTATTTTATGGAATAGTTATGAGAGAATTAAGTTAAATAGAGATTGAATGATAGTTGGAGAAAAGTTTATTAAATTGGAGAATTTAATTATATTTAAGAAGATTGATAGTAATTAGTGATGATTATAGGTGTTGTTTAAGAATACTATGATCAAAATATAATTTTTGAATTCAGTTATGAATATTAGCGAATTAGTTGGGACTAAGTGTTTTTTAATTAAGTTATGAATATTAGAGAATTAGTTGGGACTAAGTGGAATTATTGGACTTGATTATGAAGGTTATATGAATTAATGATAGTAATTTTATTTAATAAAATTTATGAGAGTTAATGATAAAAATTTGGAGATTTGTTTAAGAATTATACATAAGATAATGGATTGAGTATTTTAGATATGTATTTGGAATTTGATGAAGTTGCGGACAATTGAAGTGAAGAATATATTGAATGATTGGAGGCCCCAAATTGGCATTGTTGTGATTTCATACAAGAATTAGACTTGTTTTACAAGGGAAGTAATTCAATTTATAGGGGAGATTTTGCCAAATTTTCAGTAGGATTAATTAATTTAAATAGAATGATAAGTGAATAGAATTATTAGAAAGGAGATTAGAATTGAATAAGAATTATGAGGAAGGTAGATATAAGTGATTTCTAAATTATGTTTATCTATATGATTATAGGGTTATGAATGGAGCAATCATCTAGGGATGGAATTAGCAATTAAATGGAAATAGTTAATTTCTATCCCTGCATTCTAGATGTGTGAATAAACTTAAAAATATGTATTTTTGGTTAATTATTATTTATATGTATTGGAATTGAATTTAAATTTAAAGGTAATTTTCAAGAACTATTTTATGAAGTGATTATTTTGAAATTAAATTTTGGTGAGCGAATAAGTATGTTTTAACTTGATTTCAGTTACATGATTATCTTTTGGATTTATTTATGAAGTATTTATTTTGATTTTAAATTCTAGAGATTAGATAATGTTGAAGCATAATGGAGCAGTAGCTAGAGGCATGAAGCTACTACCACTATTGCATTAAAGCTAGAATTGTTGTTGTTGCTATTGTTGCAACAGATGGATGATAGCAAATGTTGGATTTTGTTGATCACTTTTGTATATTTTTAGTTTTAGTTTGTTAACTTTGAGTTTAACATCTCATTGAAGTATAATCACAAATTTTTGCTTGATTTAAGCAAAGATATAAGAAGTCAAATCTTGCTTAAATTAACGAAAAGTTGATGGAGTTGTTAGTAGTAGTTGTTAGCATAATACTATTGTATTTTTGAAACTATTATATAAGCTAATGAAGGAAGTGAGCTGTAATGCTCTTCTCTATACTTTTCTTCTCTTGGTTCTCTTATCAATTTACATTTTTAAGCTTAGAAAAATACCTTAAAATTAGTATTAGACTTGAATTGATCTTAGAAACCTATGGAAGAAGAGGAAACCATAATGAAAAAAGAATAAGAGGTTCAACTTGCAAAAGAGAGAAAACCATTGAGTTAAACTCCACCAAAATAACCATAAAACACCTAGTTTTAGTCATGGTTTTTTCAATATTTTCTAGAGTAACTCCCTTAACCTTTAATGGTGAAAATTATCATATTTAGGCTATCCAAATGAAAGCCTACTTGAGAGCATTTGATCTTTGGGAGGTTGTCAAGACATGGAACGAACCAAATCCTTTCCCTGAAAATCCAACTCTAAATCAAATCAAACATCATTTTGAGGAAGTTGCCAAGAGAGACAAGGCATTTTCTTGCTTACACATAGCTATAAGTGAAGTGATTTTCACCAAAATTATGGCTTGTGATACAACAAAACAAGTATGGGATAAGCTTAAGGAGGATTTTCAAGAAAGTGAAAAGACAAAACAAATGTAAGTCTTCAACATGAGGAATGAGTTTGAGTTACTGAGAATGAAGGATTCGAAGACCATTAAAGTGTATGTTGATGGAGTTATGATGGTTGTTAATCAAATTAGATTGCTTGGAGAATACCTTTTTGAGAAGAGAATTGTTGAGAAGGTTATGGTGACTTTTCTAGAGAGATTTGAAGCCAAAATCTCTTCCGTTAAAGACTATTGGGATCTTCAACAACTCACTCTCATTGAGCTTGCTAATGCTCTATAGGCTGTTGAGTAGAGACGAGCATTTAGAGAGGAAGAAAACACTAAAAATGTTTTATTTACAAATGAAAAGAAAACTCCACCTAGTGTAAGCAACAACAAGTAATCTAATGACAAGTAAGACAAAGATAAGAAGCAAAGTCGTGATGGTAAATATAAGAGAAGAAAAGGCAAGTTCCCTCATTGTTCTCTCTATAACAAGTGAACTCACATTAAAAAATTTTATTGGTATAATCTTGTTGTGTAATGCAGGTCTTGCAAGCAATTTGGGCTTATTAAAAGAGTGTGCAAAGTAAGCTAACAATAACAAATTCAACCTTAGTAAGCTTAGGTTGCTGATAAACTTGAACCTCAAGAAGAAAAGGCTTTTATGGCACTGATTCACGAAGAATCCAATGCTACCAGTAATCACTTTTTAGTTTGGTTAGTTGATAGTGGATGCACACACCAAATGACTTGAAGATCTTTAAGCCACTTGATAGGAGCTACTTTTTAAGAGTGAAAATTTGAAATGGAAAACTACTAGATGTAAGGGAAAAAGGTGTTGTCACTATGAACTCTTAGGTATACAAATCATTATTAAAGTTTTGTTTGTGCCCCAAATTAGTCACAATTTATTAAGTGTGGGTTAGCTAGTTAAGAATGATTATTCTTTCTTCTTTAGAAAGAAAAGATGTGAGATTTATGATCCTATAGGTAGGTGTATGCTGTCAGTTAGTAAATCAAAGAGAAATTTTTTAATTTAATGGGAAAATAATGAGATTGAGGCTTGTATTAGTGGTGTTGATGAATCTATTCTTTACATAAAAGTCTAGGACACTTTAATTATGCTTCAATTATTGATTTGCAAAAGAGAAATATGGTACTTAATTTACCTACTATCAATGATCCTAGTGAATTATGTGGAGTATGTTAGCTAGGCAAGCAAACAAACTCACTTTTTTAGTTGATCAAACATAAAAAGAAAGTGAGAAACTCCAACAAGTGCACATTGATGTGTGTAGTCATATGCCTGATCCTTCCTTATATGGTAATAGATATTTCTTGATCTTTATTAGTAATTTTAGCAGATCTTATTGGGTGTTTTTCCTAAAGCAAAAGAATGAGGTGTTGGATTGCTTCATCAAATTCAAGGTTGTATTTGAGAATTCTTATTCTAAGCAAATCAAGTCACTCAAATAAAATAATAGAATTGAATACACCTCTCTTCAATTTAAGAGTTACTTGCAAACATTTAGCATCCATTTCCAACACATTGTTGCGTATACTCCATAATAAAATAGAGTTAGTAAGAGGAAGAACAAATCCATCTTGAATATGACTAGATGCCTAATGTTTGAAAAGGGTGTGCCAGAAGAATATTGCACTAGGGCTGTTAACATTGCTGTGTATTTGCTTAATAGAATGCCTACCAAAACTGTTGAGGGCAAAATGGTGCTAAGCCTAACATGTGCCATCTCAAGGTGTTTAGGTGTAACGACCATTTTCATTACAAAACTCATAACATTCATGTCCAAAATACATATGCATAAATGTTTTATTCATCATATATACACAATTAAACATGTATTTAATATACATATATGTTAACTAATGTTAAGACTAGTTACCATAACTAGTTCCTATCTAAATGTATGTACATGACACAAGAAGAGAGAGAGTTGGAATTCAACCGACGACCTGTGGTCCATGTGTCTCAATGCAGAACTCTAAGCACCAAAGTATCCAATCCCTATTCTTCGGTATCTGAAAAATATAATTGCGATTTGGTGAGTCATGACTCAATGAATAAAAACAATAATCATATTCTTATGTCACAACCAACAATCAAATATCATCAGGATACATTACAAGTATAACATTTGACTATGCAAGTGCAAGTGCAATAGAATAATTTTTATAGTGACCATGCAAGGTAAACACTGCTTCCAGGAATTCATGTGATTTAAGTGACATTTGATTTTGCTAGGCAGCATATAACAAGTGATTCATTTGATCAATAACATGTGCCAATGAGACCTATTGGTTCATCTTCCACATGATTAATAACATGTGCCAATCGGACATATTAGTCCATCTTCCACATGATTTGCAAGTGTTTGACAAGTTGGTCACAACATCCTTTTAGTTCCACATGCAAGTGTTCATAACAATGATATACTAAGTAATTATTGAGACCATATAATTCTCACTTGGCTTGTATTCATATGTAAAAGGTAATGATTCAATCACATATACATGTAATAGGACATAATCACATCATAAAATTATCACACATATACACATTAGAATCTAATTATCATTTTTACTCACCTTTTGATGTAACCAACCTTTATGGTAGGCTTGGTTCTCTCTCTAGGGCTTCCTCAAAGTGTTGAGATCTTAACATTGATACATACATTGTTATAAGTATGTCAAAATGATTATGAATGCTTGGTATGCAACTATGGCATGATTCATGCAAGTGGACCTAGTGTTTATGCTTATTTTCCTTACATGGCAGCCTAAGCTTGTTGTACTCTCACAACAATAACTCGAGATATACTTATCCAAATGACTTGATTCTTTTTTTCAAACAAACTAGACACATAATGATACAACATATTCAAATTTCAAGCCAATATCAGACACACAGAAAATGTGACGAATTTTTAAATTTTTCCCTATTGCAATGTCATCTAAGTCTGAGTAAGTCTTACATTCTTGGGTGTGTCTGAAATTGTGCAAATCCAATTGCAATAATAATCTACCATCAATTAAAAAAATATAAAGAAACATTTTTCATGCTTTACTCATTGTCTAATTCAGTCTATAAGGTCACCAAAAAACAAAGGACCAATCTCAGGGTGAGCAGATTTGGAACATGTTGACAAATAGTGATGATGAAGGGACAATATTTCAACAACCATGCTGGATTTGGAAAAAATATTTCAATGTGTAGATCAGACATAAATATACAACTTTGAAGTTCAGACCATCATCAAATTCTGAATCTATGGCCATCAAATTCTTAGAAAACAGAATTAAAATATTGGTGGGGTTTCATCTGGGTGCAGGTTCAGTCCCAATCAATGAGCCATATCTCTTTCCACACAACAAATCAATCAAAACTTCTATATAGGTGATTAGAGGGGATATAAAGCTAAAAATTTCATGTTTTGAACTTTATCAAAATCAGAACATAAGGCCATCAAAATATAAGAAAATAGAAAGACTGAGGTCATTTCGGTTGGTTGTGAACCAGCCCTAATGAAGGAGCCATAACTCCTCACACACACCAAATCAAGAAAAAATGTTTCATATGAATTTATATGGGATATAAAGCTACAACTTTCATATTTTTCACTTTCCCTAATTCCTCTTCTAGGTTATGAAATTGTGGGTACAAAATCCTGCTCTAACAGCAAAATCCAACATGATTTGCTTGTGTTCTCTTGAATTTCAACTTCCATCCAAGAGCTCTACCTCAATTACTTCATAATTCTCACTAACCATGCATGATTAACATTCATGAAAGGTTAATTTCATTTGAGAAGAAGATAAATTAATTTACCTATTGTCCCAAAATTAGAAAACCTTAGGACTCTTTCCTAGGCAGTTCACACTTCTTCCTCTCCTTCTTCTTCTTCTTCTTCTTCTTCTTCTTCCTTTCTTTCTTTCTTCCTTAGATCTCTCTTTCTTCTTCAGTACCTCATGTCTGACTCCTTAATTTTGATCTTCAAGGGTAAAAAATTCCACTTGTAAGCCTATTGTAACAAGACAAAATCATGGTGTTGCATTCCTATTGGTTGGAAGTTCACTTTCCTCTTTTAGTCCCTCTTCTTCACTCCTTAAGCATATCCATCCATCTCTTAATTCTTAGATGCTCCTTATACTTTATACTTTAAAATAAGGTCTATAAAACCATTATTTATGATGCTATAACATGCACACAACATAAAAAAATTTGTCAAGCAACTATACAAACATTACACATATGTTCAAGTGTCCTAAATGCAATGGTGCATGTGTCATCACTGTGCTTATCCAATTCATGTATCTAAATGATCATTTATCCTATGCATATGTTCATATAGGATTTCATATCATTTATGCAATGAATATGTTCATGTGATAATGCCAATGAATGTGGATGGGGATGTTATATTACTGTTTGTGTTATGTCCATGTACCTAATGCAAAGAGGGACAAACTAACCCATAGAGTTGAAATTCGAGTTATGATAGGGTTTAGTAGCAACTCCAAGGCTTACAGTGTGTTAGTTGGACATCTATGAGATTTATGATCCATATAGAAATTTAAAATGAATTTTCAAGGGATGTTAATATTTTTAAAATGATAAGAGTTTTGTTTTTATCTAATGTGGCCACTACAGTTGATAAAGTAAAAATGATGTTGAAAATATTTTTTTTTAGAAAAAGGTTTGAAATGTTTTAAGGTTTTGGATTTTAAGTACCTGTGTCCAAAAGTGATGAAGTCTACATGTACATTAAGTCTTACATTATTGAGTCATGCATCATTAGTCAAACATCATGTGTCGTCATTGCATTCAGTTATGCATGGTCCATCAATTTAGACACAAGGATGTAAGTTCCAAATCAAACAAGAAATATTTAATTTGATAAAATGATTTTGTTAAGTATTTGAAATTGAATTATTTTGAGTAACTAAAATGGATTGGATCTATTGGTTTGGATGGTGATGAGGCAACCCAAGAAAGGGTGAATTGGGTTGTAAATAAAAACACAAACAAATAATGTAGAAGCAATAAACACAAGTCAACACAAAGTTTTATAGTGGTTCGATAATGTGCCTACTCCACTCCCTAATCTTTCATTTAGGCCTTTTCTATTCTTTTTCAGACTTAAGAAAAGCCTTATCTTCTCCAGGCTCAAGGACAACCTTTATAATTACTTTCTTTTAATAAGGAACCAGAAAGCTAACCCAACCATTTGGTATTTTTCTAAGGAACAAAACTAACCTTTTAACCATTAATAAGGATAGATCCAAGCAATGTCAATGCCTCTCAAATTAGGCAACAATTACAATTTTAGTGCTAAGGAAACTTACTCTTAAAAAGCTACAAAAATAATCCTCACTCTACCTAAATACAAAGCAACGTAAAAAAGGTTTGTATGATAGCTTACCAGATGTTCTTTATTTGTTTACAAATGTTCTCTAAAGTTTCATCCATCTTTTTAAGCTTCAAAAATGCTTTTTATATAGCCAAACTCCAAAATTAGCCATTAGAGTAGTTAAGGTTCAATCTAACAGTTTATCTTTAAAATTAGTCATTAGAGGTGACAACACCCATTGATTCTCAGTAATGCCCATTATTGGTTCCTCAGTGCCGGTTGGAGGTGAGTTAATGCCTATTAGAGTATGATCAATACCTGTTATTGATCTCCAATAAAGTATGAGCTTGGTGCTCAATTTTTCAAAGTCTGCACAAATGCTTTAATGGCTGTTGGAGAATTTGCAACACCTATTAAAAACTTTTTCAATGTCCATTAAACTTTGGGTGTAGCTCGTTGGAGGGTCCAAAGTTTATAGCCCAAACTAGAACACTTTTCCAATGCTTGTTGCGAATATTCAGCGTTATTGCTAGCCCGTTGCAAAACTTCAATGCTCGTGGTGAGGTCTAGAGTGCATAGCTCATGACATACCAAATGTCCAACACCTATTGTGATATTCCTAATGCCTATTGAATTGCTTCAATGCTTGTTGAATTTATTCTCGCCCTTTACTATTCTTCGGGTCATAAAAACACTAAAATACAAATAATAGAACTTCTCAAGGTTTTGTCATTGTTTTGTTACCATTCAAAACATATCATTCAATACAGTGGATTGAGACTAATGTTTTGGAGTCACATGTTCTCCAAGCATTCTCTCATTGACACAACATTCTTCCCTTTTTTGAATGATGACAAAACCAAGATGTCTTGATACTAAAATATTTAAAATTGAAAAATAATAAGGATACCAAATGTTGAATGTTAAAAAACATAGATGATACTAAATGTTATGCTATCAAGTGATTTCAAACAAGAGTATCCAAAACTAAACAAATAAGTGATACCAATCAAAGCATCAAAAAATTCTCTCCCTTTTTGTCATCATGACAAAAAGAGATACCAAAAAGAATAAGCATTCTTAAGATATCAAATTATGTTATATAAATTACAAAAAATACTTAGAGTAGCAAAATGCCTCTATCTATATTCTTTCTTTTAACAAATCTGCCAAGATATTCAAATAATAATTTATTTAACATTACTTAAGGTCACATGTTTTATTCACATATTGTGGGTAGTAAGAGAGGAAGGATAATGATTAGAGATTCATAATTCAAACTTATCAATAAAAGTATGGTAAACAACAAGGAGGGATAAAGATACATTACAATTTATGATTTTTAGAATACAATAGCCTTTTCAAAATTTATGGCTCCACTCACCATTTGATTTTCCATTTGAGTAGAGGGTGGAGAGCCTATTATCCTAAAAAATTAAACTTTTGTTGGTTCCCATTTTCTTTTGGGTCCATATGGGTTAACAACAAAAACATGTTCATCTCTCAATCTAGCATAATAAAAGTTATACTTTATTATAGCTATATTTTCTACAAAAAAAGCATTACCAAATGAAAAATTGTTTTCCTAAGCTCATTTGTGAAGCAAGTGTGAGGTGGCTTCTTAAAGGATTGATGCCTAAAATGTGAAGGAACTTATGCATTCTTGATATACTTGGTCCATAAATAAAGGCATGATTTGCCTTTGGCCTATGATTGTGTGAATGTGAGCAGTTAGTGTTGTAATCATATGATTTTGATGAAGGTGAGGATGTTCTAACTTTGGAAGAAGCTCTCACAAACTTTGGCTTAGAAGTGAAAGATTTAGATTCATCAAAGCCTAAGCCACGTCTATCCTTTAAAGTCTTTTGAGAGCCCAAAATAAGATCAAGATTTTCTTTTCATTTTATAAAAGAGGCAAGTGAATGTTTCGAAGTTGAGATCTTTTTCTTCAGACTCTCATTTTGAGAAGACATAATTTTATAAAACTTCTTTCATTTTTATGAAAACCTCATTTTCCTTTCGTAATAACTCAAAATTTTTATTTAGTTCCACCAATTCAGTTTTTAAAAGTTTATTCCTTTATAAACTTTTATCAAGGTCATTATTGGTAGATTTTAGGGCTTCAATAAGATTTTTAACAATAAACATGTCTACCAACTCTTGATCATCCTTATCTATATCACTATCAAAAGAGTTAGAGCATACTTGTTACAAAGAGCTCTCCTCCAAGGCCATGAGGTAAAGATCAATTTTTTGTTTTTTCTATCCTTGGTTCTTGTTCATCCTCACTTGGTTTAGATGCACTAGACTCATCCCAAATGGCCTTATAGGCTTTCTTATTCTTTTTATCCTTCTTTTCAGCTTTGGCTTTTAGACAACTTGCTCTCATATGGCTAAGCCTTCCACATCTATAACATTTAATCTGCTCAAGCTTGCCTTTGCCCTTCTTGCTCAACATCCTTTTGAATTTATTTATTAGGAGGGCTACCTGTTCTTGATCTAGCTTTTTATCATCTGAGCTAAGGCATTTGGAGGTAGTTCTAAGTGATATTCCATTCTTTTTCTTATTTACATCCTCAGATGTGGGTGGGGCTTCTCTTTTCAGGCTCATCTCATAGTCAATGAGGTTGCTCAGTAGCTTACCAAGTGGTATTATCTTCAAGTCTTTTGAATCCTTGAGAGAGGCGACTTTACCAAGCCACCCCTTATGCAAATACCTCAGAGGTTTCTTTACAAGTTCCTCATTGATGAATGTTTTTTTTTTCCAGAGCCTTCATTTCTCCAACAATCTAAATAAATTGATCATACATTCTTGAGAGCATTTCATCAAGCTTGATTAAGAAGGTTTCATACTGAAAAATAAGGGCCTCCATCTTATTTTCTTTGACTTCATTTATTCCCTCATGTGTGATCTTTAAGGCCTCCTTGATTTCTTTAGTAGTTGACTTCATGCTCACTTTGTTGTACTTACTTTTGCTTAAGGCACAAAAGAGCATGTGGTTGACCATGTCATTATCAACAACTTGCCTTTTTTCTTTATTAGACTCTTATCAATGTCCTTTTTTATTTGAGTGCCATCAATAAGTACCTTCATTGGTGTGTATGGACCTTTCTCTATAATTCTCCATAGCTTAATGAACTCATATTTAAGAAAGTAATACATTCTGCTTTTCTAATATTCATAGTTTGTTCCATTAAAGAATGGAGGTTTCACAACAGATTGTCCTTCCGATCCATGCTCATTTTAGGTTGCCATGATCATATCTCTCTTACACTTAAGCTTTAAAAGAGGTTAGGCTTTGATACAATTATTGGTTTGGATGGCGATAAGGCAACCCACGAGAGGGATAAATTGGGTTATAAATAAAAACATAAAGAAACAATGCAAAAGTAATATAAACAAATCAACATAAAGTTTTATAGTAGTTTGGCAATGTGCCTACTCTACTCTCCAAGCTTTCACTTAGGCCTTTTCTTTTCTTTTCTAGGCTTAAGAAAAACCTTCCTTTTTTGAAGCTTAAGGATAACCTTTATAATTACTCTCTTTTAACAAGGAACAAGACAACCAACTGGACCCTTTAGTATTTTTCTAAGGCACAATACTAACCTTTTAACCATAAGCAAGGATAGATCTAAACAACGTCAATGCCTCTCAAATTAGGTAATAATTACACTTTTAGTGCTCAAGAAAACCTATTCTCAAGGAGTTAAAAAAAAATAATCTTCATTCTATCCAAATATAAAGCAACACTAAAAAGGTTTGCACAATTGCTTGTTAGATGTTCTTTAGTAGTTTACAAATGTTCTTCAAAGTTTTATCAATCTTTTTGAACTTCAGAAATGCTTCTTACATAGCCAAACTCTAGAATTAGTTGTTGGAGTAGTTAACGTTCAGTTTAACATATTTTCTTTAAAACTAACTGTTAAAGGTGACAATGCCCATTGATTCTCAACAACACCCGCTGTTCTTGTAATAAATAGTTCTAATGTCCATTGTTGGCTCCTCAATACTTATTGGAGGTGAGTTCAACACCTGTTGGAGTATGATGAATGCCTGTTGTTGATCTTCTAGAAAGTATGAGCTTAGTGCTCTATTTTTTAAAGTATGCATAAATGTTTCAATGGTTATTGATGAGTTCATAACACCCATTGAAAACTCTTTTTGTTACATAAAACCTTAAACCCACAAAAACTAAACACCTAACCTGTTGCACTAAAGATCTAAGGTAGAAAAAAAGACTTTTGCACCTCCTTCTTAAACATTAAATTCCATTTTGGAGGATCAATCCATAAACTAAGTGCCTTTAAATACAAGAAAGACATCTAGTAGCATCTAAGGACCCCTATCACTATTTTCTTCTTCCCCCTCCCTCTCCCTTCCCCTCCCCCCGTTTTTGTTTTCGAAAATCTAGTTTAGGTGGGCTATACAGACTTCTTATTGTTTGTACAAAACACTAGTCAGTTTGTACAACACACTTTGATTGAGGAATAATTTGCAAAATTACTCTTCTTAGCATTTGAGTTCCTTTCTTTTTGGGGCTTCTAATTGATATCTTAGGAGTTCTATTGACATAACAAAAGTAGATTTTGTAAATCATAACCCCTATTCAACCAAATTGAGGGGTAATGATCAAGTTTAAATGGATTTTATGCTTTCATTACAATGGGTATTCTCATTTTTCTTTACTTGATTTTTTAATGTGGTATGTGTTTTCTATTTTAAAACAATTTTAGGCTATAGCCAAGTAAGGAATCCTTCATTCATAGGACCTTAGGAGCTTCCTTATAAACATTATTATTTTAGGTGGTTACACTATTAGATTGGGAGGGGAAAGTTCCATACTTAATGACCTTCCCATTAGACTATGTTTCATGTTTGCATTTTATACATACTTTATCCATGAGATGTCATCCTTTTGGTTAACATCCTGAATTTCATTAATGTTAATCATGTTTATGGATGCTTGGCTCTTTAGGAGCACTATATGGATGAAGGTTCAATAATCTTGAGATACCACTTATTAAGATTCTTGCCTTAGGCCTTTAAGATCCTTTAATTTGCATTTGCTTTTCATGTTTATGATTCTTTATGCCTCATATTTCATATGTTTATGCTTCATTCATTGCCATTATTACCATGTGATTCATGTGATGTTGGAATGATTGATTGAGGACTTATAAACATGCTTAGGTTCCTTGACTTAAAGGTATGGTGATAATCTTAATTGCACAAAGCCTATTTCTTTCTATCTTGATGATGTTATCCATATGTTGGTAGCTAACTTATGTGCTTTATTTGGTGCAGGTGCTTATTTGAGTTTGAACATGAATGATTGTCTTAATAGTCATTATTTTGAATATTGATTATATATGATGATCTTAAGTATGGTTGATTAATATGCATGACCTTCCTTTAACATGTTGCATGATTCCCATCACCTTTGATATTAGTTATGATGAAGTTTTGGCTTGATTAATTGGATTACACTAGAAACATGCTTAGGCCATTAATCAGTCTAACTAAAAACATGGTTAAATGGTAAAAAAAAAAAAAAAGTGATCCAAAGATGCTTAAAGGCCAGATCTCAATATCTTAGTAATTTGGATGTGCCTAACTTTTTCCTTAAGTTGTACCCAATTTTTGAACCCGATCTTTAATAGGGTAAAGATAAATTGGGCCTTCTAAATGACTTAGCTGGGTTCAAATTTAGCCTTGCCTAGATTCTTATCGCAACCAAAGTTTAATAGTAACTCCACATTTCTTTAGGGATAGTACCAATGTATTGTCCTACCTTAGTCCCCTATTGACCACTGCTTGGACAAAAAAGGCTTCAAACTTGCATAAAGGCCTAAAGGATACCTTATTCATCATAACACTAGCCACTATTTGGGGTTATTACCAATCTATGACCCCCATCCTCTCGATCCCCATTGATAGATAAAAGGATGGAGTTGTAAGCAAGATTCTAATTGTTCCAGCGAAATCTTGAAGTGCTCACAAGGTAACTCATAAGCAACCTAGACATTTTTTAAGTATGGGATGTCATTATCTAAGCCTTTAAGAAGTTAGCAATAATAGGACGTATCCTTCCACTTGAGTTTAAGTCATTGTCAAATCAGCTTCTTAGGAATTTTATACCTCAGAGCTTTTATGTTTTTCACCAAATCATTACACTCTACTGATGATTACCAACACCTTACTACGAGATCTAAGACCTCATTAATTTAAAAGTGATACCTAACCTTGCAACTTATATTAACCACTTTAGTTAGAATCATAGTTGAAGTTTTGCTACTTAATTAGCATTTAATTAAGACCTTTGAGCATTGTGAGGAAGTAAGTGCTTTTAATGCACATACATTAAGGAACAAACACCTATAAGGATAAAGGTATGAACCATGATAGTTCAAGAAGTATTAGAAGAAGACCCTAGTGCCCAAGGTCCAGTCTATATATTAAAGGTTAAAAGACCTAGGAAGTTCTCATACCTTGACCAGTCTTTGGCTCAAGCCTTAGAGAAATTAAAGTAAAGAGGACTGGAATAATTTAAGAAACCTAGGACACTTTAATGTTCCCTACCTCTTAAGTATAACCTTTATATTTGTTATCATTTTCATCATTCTAATAATAATCAACATTGTTGCTTAAACAAAATAGTTTAGGATCACATTAATAACAAAAGGCTACTAGATCTAAAGAAGAGCTTAACTAACTTGATAAAAGATGTAGCTCAAAATTTATTTTGCTTTTCCATATGATGTTGTTATGAGCTAACTCTTTTTTTTTCTAATTATTTATACATTTTGGTCATTTTAACAAACACTTTTGTTTAAGTTTTATATATTTGTTTGTTTTAGTCTAAATATAAATATTGACATGAAGTGGCATGATAGAATGCTTGGTAAGAGAGAGGCAAAAGAAAAAATATTGTCAAGATAAAAAGTGAGTCTTGACTTAGGATTCTAACTTAATATTTGCAAGATCAACACTTAGGATTGACATTAGAACCTTGTAATTTATATTGTCAAGATAAAAAGTGAGTCTTTACTTAGGTTTGACCAACCTAGTCCAATAATCTCCCTCTTTTTAATTTGACAATCTAGATTGAATGTGCAAAGGATAAAAATCAATTAAGCATACTCTACAGTGAATGATTATGAAATGATTCAAATCGTAAGTATGAAATTTCTCCTCTTCAATCCATACTCCTCCTTAGTTATTCCAATAAGGTCATTTCTTTGCTTATAGTAAATTTAGTTCAATTTTCTCTCCCCTTTTTGTATGTTTTTCCCTTTGTAGATTCAGTCAATTATCTCTTCCTCTTTTTCAAGATCAAAAATAGAGGAAAGAGAAGAGAATATGAGAGAGAATAGATAATATGAGAGGGAATTCCATAAACTTGTTAATTGCACACACTAAAACATAATTACAAACATAAGCAATTTGCATAATTGATCACAATTTGTCACATAAGAAGATAAATAGATGAAACATGAACTGCATGGAAATTGTATAAAAATGTAAATACAAAATAATTCAATCATTTAAAGATATTTGACCATATAATTTAGGGATATAAATTTGAGAATTATCATATATGGCCCTAATTTAGAGTATATGATATTTTGATGATCAATTTACACATTTGAAATATAAAAAAGTTCAAATGAAAAATGAATTGATTTCACTCATCACATAATCAAATCATATCAAACATGTCAACACATAGACATATAAAGCAATAAAATGCATAATAACTCCCTCTAAACATATGTATAAATATATTAAGTTAAAAGCATAAGGGGTAAGGGATACAGTACAAGTTTAGTTTTAAATGACTTGATGTTAAATAACTCTTTGAAGCTTTATCCCTTTTTCATTGAAAATCTCCATTCACCTTTAGATTTTTTATTATGAGAATTTAGTGAAGGAGTCCCCATACTATAATATCAAACACTTGGCTTTGGTACCCAAGCATACTTGTGTCCTTAGGGGTTAGTCTTGGAAGGATCCTTTAACTTGAGGTGTGCCTTCCTAATATAGCAAAAGACATTGATGTGTCCATATCTCATGCATTGGATTTTAGACTTATAAGTCTTTCTCCTATGCATAACCTTAGTGTGAGTGCGAGGCCTTCTCATTCCTTGGTTATGAGAATATATGTAAGTGTATAAATGATGATGAGTAGAAGAGAAGTTTTTATGTATGTCTTTGAGGATACCTCTTGGTATAAATGTATGCATGATTTTCTCTTTAAGGCTTAGCTCTTGAGCCTTGGGGAGCCTTTCCTTTGCCCTTAAGCATAGGTAGCTTATTGCTAGGAGCACTTTTTTTACCAATGACCTTAATACTAGAAGTTTGAGGTGTTGATGCTCTAATGAATGTAGTGGGAGAGGATGTAAATGATAAAGCCTCATTAAAACCAAGTCCATGTTGCATAAGGGGTGGTTTTTGAGAGATAATGAGTGTATCTAAAGCTTCTTTCCTTTTGTGGAATTTAGAAATGAAATTTCTAAGTTCAATAACTTTACTTTTCAAATAATCATTTTCTTTCTTAAAGAGTCAAGAGAGGATGAAGTTTTGGAAAGATTTTCTAAAGATTTCTGGAGTTCCTCATTAGAAGTTTTCAAGTCATTTATAAGTTTATTTAAACCTTCAAATTTGTCCTTAAGTTTTGAACACTTTTTATTGTAAGCTTTCATTTGAGATTTGTATTTATCACATCTCAAGGTTAGAGATTCAAGAAGCTCATCATCCACATCATATAACTCCTCATAATCATGACAAAAATTTGAAGAAGTACTTACCTCATTGAAAGAGTCCTCTTGAGCCATGAAACATAGGTTGGCAACTTCTTCATCATGTTCTTCTTCACTTAAATCATTATCCTAAGTAGCCTTAAAGCTTTTCTTCTTTTCCTTATGGTAATAAGTAGATGACTTTCTTTGAATTCTTCTTTCTCTTCTCCTCTTCATAAACTCCTTGGTCCTTCTTGATATATTGGTAAGCCCTTCTTTTTCTTTGTCACTTTTATTTGAGTCACCTGAGCTTGAATCATTTTCTTGAGCTTTGAAGGTGAAAGCTTTCTTCTCCTATTTATCTCATTATCCTCTTAGCTTCTTTATCTCTTCATCCTTCTTAAGAACCATCTCATGATTGAAAGCTTATCAATGAGAACATCAGTTAGCACTTCCCAATATCTGGATTAGACTCTTGAATGCTATATACTCTTACACCAAATTTATCTAGTGGAAGAGATTTAAGAATTTTAGTATTTACCTCATAAATAGTCAGAATTCTTATAAACTTTTTCATGTTTGTGATAATAAAGAGGATTTTATTTGTCATATCGGTGATGCTTTTATTCTCTTTCATCATGAAGAGCTCCCACTCTATCACAAACATCTCCAACCTGCTTGATTTCACAAGAGTTGTGCCCTCATGATAGTTTTTTAGTGTTTTCCATATGGCTTGTGCGGTTTGGCAATGTTGGACTCTCTTAATTTCTTCTCCTGACATGGAGCATATGAGAATAACTATTTCCCTTTTATTCTTCCCATTTGCCTTCTTATGTGTTTCATTTCATTCTTCTCTGACAATTGCCACCTCTACTCCTTCAACCATTTTTGGTAGAGGCTTCTACTCTTCAAGCATATAATTCCATAAGTTTATGAGATCACTATCAAGATAGATCTCCATTTATGCTTCTAATAAGCATAATCATTGCCATTGAAATGGGGATTAAGGTGAAAGTGGATTCCTTTTTATGTCATTTATCTTTTCTCACACAATTAAGGCTTAAATTGAGACTTAGTTTTAATACCAACTGTTGGTCATTATGCACCAAGAAGGGAGGTTGAAATGGTGGGTAATTTGAACTTTTGGAGAAAGCACACACAAATGAAAGATTAGAGAAAGAGTAGAGAAGAATGAATACAAGTGATTTATAGTGGTTCGGGTACTAACCAACCCTACATCCATTCCTCAATTCACCAATTGGGTGTTTCACTAAATCATTAGTGTTTTACATGCTCACACTAAACCTAATGTTTAGGTTGACACCAACCTTACAAGTATCTTCCCAATGCTCACTCCAAACCTTACACTAGTGTCTTATCAAGACTAACACTCAAACTTATACAAGAGTTTTCTAAGGTTTGCTCTAAAATCCAAACAAGAGTTTTATATACAAAGGCTCAGTCTTAAACCTAAACCTAAGGTGTTTAAAGCTCACACCAAACTATGTATAAATAAATAAATAGTTAAAGTTATGAGAATTAACTTTACAAGAGTTTTGGCACAATCAATGGTTCTTCTCTTTTATTTAAGTCTATTTAGTAGTGTATTTATAGGCTACAACCAATAAAGAGACATTATAAATAAAATTATACCCAAATCTCCAAGATATGATAGACAAATCTTGCTTTGAATGCTTTATCAGACTTAAATCATGGTTGAGACATAAATTCGAGGTTAGGAAATGTTTCTGTGGTTAGAATAAGAAATTACTGGTGGCTATTTTAGACTGTATCTAATGGTTAGTGACTTGTGTCAACTTGACATTGGTCATTTAGAAAACTAGCCGTTAGATCTTCCTAACGGTTCTCAAAAGTCGCAATGGCTACTAAAATTCATAGTCACTATTTTAGGTAACGTTGAAGAAACTGGTCGTTATACTCACCACAAATCAAACTTGAGTTATGGCTTTCTTATTTTTCTTTAGGTCGTGGTCGCTACCAAAATTTGCGATCGTGAATTTTGAATCTCTAACGGTCTCTTTTCAAAATTTTTAATTGCTATCAAATTTCATTGTCTAGACTTTAGGAGATAAATTTTCATACTTTGAGTTTTTTTTTTGCTTTCAATCACTTCTATTTAACTTCCAATGAGATTCTAACTTAATATCTATAAGAATAACACCTAGGATTGACATTAGAATCTTTCAATCTATATTGCCAAGATTAAAAAAGAAAGTTTTAACTTAGGTTTAACCAACCTAATCCAACAAAACCTATAACGGGGGAAGACATATTAGAATAGAATTAATGATCTAATTCTTCTTTATTACTATTCCTTATGAAGTGTGAGAAATAAGAGAAAGAATGAAATGAAAAAAAATAATAGAAAGAAAATGTTTCACTAGGTGGAAAGCCTAAAATGGCTACCTAGGCAAAACTTAAGGAAATAATAAAGGGAGAGTTACAAAATATTAGTTAGAGAACCCAAAGATGTTAGCCAATAACAAACATTATGTTTTCCCACCAGTTACATCATGATTATATTTTCATCAAATACAGAGTTTTGATTATCATAATACCCCATAAAAATAAGAAAAGAAAAGAATAGGAAGGATAGCTCACTAGGTCAAAAACCTGAAAGGGTAGGCTAAGAGAAGTTTAGAGCAAGCTCAGTAAGTTGAAAACCCAAAAGGGTAGATTAGGTAGAAGTTATAGCCAAAAGAAAAAAGAGAAAAACAATAAAAAGAGTCACTAGGTTGAAAACTTGAAAGTGTGGCCTAGGCAAAAGTTAGAGTCTACAAGGCAGCTTAGGCAAAAGTCAGAACATAAAAGAAAAAGGATTAAATATGTTGACCCCCTAGATTTTGCCTTATATACTATTTAGTACCTCATTTTTAAAAATTATGCTAAAACATTTTTCTATTTTAATTATGTTACAATAAATAAGACTTCCATCCATTTTTAGGCCAATTTCCATCAGTCAAAAATGAAAAAGTCAACAATTTCAATTTTGAAATTTCAAAATTCCAAAATTATGCTTTCTTTTCTTCGTTCTATTTTTTCTTCAAGTTTCAAATCCATAAATCTTCAAACCAATCTCCTTTTCTTGTCTCTTTTCCTTTTAAGTTGGTACTAAAAAATGAAAATTTGAAGCGAACCCAACCTCTTAAAATTAGATAAGAATTGCTCTTATAAATGGGATAAGAATATAACATTCTAAAATGAAATTTGCTCTCTTAATTTGGATAAGAATTCATGGTGGTGAGTACACCATTATGCAATTTGCCCCTATGCTGTCATTGAGAGTTTATTAATGAAGGTGTAACATCTGGCCTTCAATGAGCCTATCGGTAAAGGAGCATCTTTGTGTGGTAGCCTGCATTGGGTTTTGGTGTTTATGGGTTTATGGGCTTTAGGTTTTGTTTATAGGTTCTTCTTCTTCTTCTTCTTCGCATCTTGGTGGACTTTAAGAAATCAAGAACTGCACATCTTGGTAGATCGAGAACTGCACATCTTGTTTTCTTTTTCGTCATCGCATTGACTAGAATGCCATGTTTTTATTTTAATTTGTTATAACATCTCCAGTTCCATCTTGATTTCTAGGCCTCATAATTGAGTTAGCTTAGTTATTAGAAAAAGAGGGAGGGGGGGAGGGGGAGAAAGGGGTGGTGTGATGGTTTGTGAATTGATGACGATTGGTAAGAATAGTTTATAAGTATGGTTTTAATCTGAATGTGGCTTTGATTGGTTTAATTTCTTCTATTTCTTTAATTTTAAATTACGAATTATTATTTTCTTGAATTTCTTCAAATTACAGAGCTTTTATTATTGATTTGGTTTTGATTTTGTGAATTAATTAAGGTTTGATTTTGAGTTCCATTGATTAAGGTTCTTCAAGATTTTGATGGATTTTAGTTATTTGGATTTTGATTTTATTACTGAGAGACTTGATTTCATTGTTAGAGAAGGAGATGAAAACTGGTGTTTTGATTATTTGTTTGTTCATGGTTGTTTTTTATGATTGTTTGTTTTGATTATAAATACTAATCATTTTGGCTTCTGAATTGATTGTTTGGTGATTTGGTATTCATGGATGTTCATAGTTCAAGGTTGTTCATGGTGTTTTGATTTTGGAAAATTTGATGTAAAGTTAAAGGCATTGTGGACATTTCACAAGATTTTAATGGAAATTTTAACAGAAGAATATAATAGTGTAACAAAATTAAAATAAAGAGACATTTTAGTATAATTTTTGAAAATTAGGGACCAAATAGTATAATAAGGCAAAATTCAGGGGTCAGTATATTTAACCTAAAGAAAAAAAGAAAAAAAGATATAAATAAAATACATAATGTAGAAAAATACTACCAAAGTTAAAGTGGCATCTTTATGGAATCATGTTTCATTTGATAGTATAAGGCATTAAGATTGCTATGAGGATTTAAAAGGTATTCTTCATCATTTAAACTCATGCATCAATGGTAGACTCGGTATTTAATTAACTCTGAAAGGTTTAGTAGCACTATTGAATCCTCTATCATGTCGCTTGGTTAATCCTGTAGTTTTGGAATTTAGGGTTTCGCCTTTGATCATAATTTATTATGTTTAAAGGTGATCTAATTTCATTTATGCATTCTAAGAATGTATTATGACATTTATGCATTTTTAGGTTGTATGCCTTATAGGATTGTTGCCCAAATGTTAGTTCGCTTTCTTATTTTTGAGGACTTTCACTTCTTTAAGGCTAATAAGGAACTATAAAAAAACTCAACCTTGTAATTATTTGAAAACATGTCAAAGTCATATATAAAGATTCAAAGCATGAGGCTACCTCAATTTTATCGAATAAAGAGTCTAAATCAAGACTTTTTAAGGAAAATTTGGATTGTTAATGATAATTTTACTTTTTTTTTTTTTTCATTTTAAGTGATGATATTCAACAAAGAGGAAGTTTGTGTACATATAAAAGGAAAATAAAGTCATTCACTAATAGCAAAAGTTTTAAATAAGTGCTAAAATTAGGAGGTGAAGTTAAGCCATAATGAAACACAACAGTCTAAAAGTATAATAATAAAAACAATCCCAGAGTTTGTACAAGAAAATAATAAAACCTAAAGTTAGATGTCTCTAGTAACTCCTTAAACTTTTGCGTTGTTTCTGATATTGATCTCTTGAATGTGTAAACTCTATAACTTCCTTTATAATCGAGCTATCTTATATTTGTAATGCATGTTGAGCTCTATATGATGTAGTTCTTCATGACTATTAGATTATGATTTAGACTTATATTAGTGTCTTAAGGAACCTATAAAATGAGTGGACAAATAGACTTCAAAACTCAGTATAAGTAAAAAAAAAATGAATGAAAAAAATTAGAAAGATAAGAAGATGCTTATGTGGGTAGTAGCCTCTAGCACAAAGGTAAAAGAGTAAGCATTACTGGTGTTGAAATGCATCTAGTCTGACCAATCATATAAGTCATATGTATAGCACTTGGCATCCCCATGATTAGCTCAGTTGTTTAGTAGAACTTTGTATAGTAGCTTTATAGTTGAAAAAGCAAGAAGAGAATGAGGAATTTGTGATGATGTACCTTCAACAACTATAAAACTAGATGAAACACCTTATGCTTTCTTGTAGCTTTTGTAAGCATGTGATTACATCATAATATACATGTATGATGCTAACACAATGAATAAGAAGAGAGAGAATGCATAAACCATATCAATGCCCTCTTTAAGCTTGAATATGAAAGGTAAGTGTCCTAAGAACTAGTGGTTAATGAATTCCTTATAAGCACTCTCTTAATGTTACTCTATAAAGTGCTCAGTAGGCATCCCTAGTAGTACCTCAATTAGTTTGCTACCTCACAACCTCCTTGCCCATATCATTAACTTTGGTTGACTCTTTAAATTATAGTAATCGATTGGTCTCATGCCCCAATTGTAGACTCATTCACCAAGGTATCATGCACGTACATTTGAGCACTAAAGTAATTTCTTTAAATCTTGATGATTATGATTCAAGATAGATAATCAAGCTATCTCCTAAGATTGCCCTAGGCCAAGGTATGTACCTATAAGCATTAGAAGAGTAATGGAAATGGCGTTCAGTATGCCTAACTTGTTAGTTTGATAAATAGGCTAATTATTTATTGGTTTTATTTTATTTGCTTTTTTATACTATCTCAAATTTTAGGGAGTTCAAGTGAGATCAGTAAAAGTAAAGGCTATATGCTCTACCACTTTCACATATCCTCTTTTTGGTCCATGGCGAGACGTAAGGAAAAATGTGCTCAATATCTAGGTTAAGGGAAAAAGAGCTATAAAGGACTTCTGCTCATATGCCTACAACTTATAGAAAGAGGAACAAAGAGTCAAAGTTCCCTGCTAGGTGTTACGTATATAATCCTTGCAAGTGCACAAATCTCTCAAGTATATTATGATAAGTAGATATCGTTCAAATGAGGATTATTTTACACATGTACCAATAAAGTCTTAATTTTTCTATTATCTAGCAATCAAATAATCAAGAAGATAATAACAAAAAATTAAAATTTGAAAAATAATTAAATAAAAATTAGATTTAATTAAAAAACTCTTATGGTAATGATTTCTAGGGAATTAGGGTACGCCACAATATCATTCCATAAATATATTAAGAGAATTGTTTCAATTGTGATTGAGTTATGCTTGAAGATATATTTTCTTAATTTACCCAATAATCTCTCTCAAGCAATATTAAGTCCATTATTACTGAAATTATGCCTACTCTCATGGTTATAAAATTCAACAATAATGCATTAAGCTTCATGAATAATTCTCGTATATCTCTAGAAGTTGAGCCTACTCTTGTGGTCTCAATCTCCTAGTTTAATATGTTAAAACTAACTCTAGACTTTCACTTTTGCTCCATCATTTAGAATCTCAAACATTGTATAAATGCAATCATTCATACAAATAAGATCAATTAAGTTCAAACATAATCAAGACACCTAACACAATTGAAGCACAAATCACTTCATAAAATTCATGAAATAAATATTGATCGTTCACCTAATCCCTAGAATTCAAAAACTAGTTCATCTTAGAAGAAAAAGAAACAAAGAAGAAGAAATCTATTGAATTTAGTAAAAGAATATTCAAAAGAAAGGTCTTACTAACACAAATAATAAAACCCCTGAGACAAGTCTCCAGATCTTTACAAAAGCTTCTTTTTAATTGGTGTAGATGTTGGATCCACTTTTCTCTTCCAAAATTTGCTCTTATTTCACCCAAGAATCTCTATCCAAATAGGTCAAATCTTCATCTTAAAAGGCAGCCTGCATTGCATTTTAAAATATGGATCTAACACTTTGGAGGGCCTAATGCATGGACCATGTAACATGTAACATCCTCAACCCAAATTATATGCATTTTAATTACATTATATTTGAATATATGCATTGGATAAATAATTGTTTAGACATGTGAATTGGAGAAGTACGACGATGACACTTGCATCGTTACATTTGGGACACTTGAACATATATGCAATGTTTGTATGGTTGCATAGCAAATTATCTTATGTTGTGTGCATGTTATAATATCATAAATAATGGTATTTTAGAGCTTATTTAAAAGTATAAGGAGCATCTAGGGATTAGGAGATGGATAAAGGTGCTTAAGGAGTAAATAAGAGGGATTAAAAGAGGAAAAGTGAACTTCCAACCAATAAAAATGAAACACCATGATTTTGTCTTGTTGTAATAGGCTTATAAATGTAATTTTTAACCCTTTAGGTTTAGAATTGAGGGGTTAGACATGAGGTACAACAGAAGAAAGAGAGAGCTAAGGAATAAAGAAAGAAAGGAAGAAGAAGAAGAAAAAAAAAAGAAGAAGAAGACGAATGAGAGGAAAAAGAGTGAGCTGCTTAGGAAAGAATCTTAAGGTTTTCTAATTCTGGGACATTAGGTCCCCGAGGCATTGAAGATAATGGTGGGAATAAGCTGGGACCACCCACGGCTTAATAAGCTTAGAGGAGGAGGTAAGTAAATAGCTAATGGTACTATATATGTGATTGGTTAAATGCCATAAACATATACTCAATAGCATGAAATGTTGTTTAATGTGATGATATTGAGGAATACAATGATGAAAAGATTGTTATACTCTTGATTTATTTATTTTCATGAAACATTGATAAATTATGACTTGGGAATGAGAGTATGTGGTGATATGAGTTGCCAAAGTTTGGGTTTTTTTATTAGGCATTATATTGCTGGAATTTTGGTGGATTTATAGTTGATTTGTTGAAAGAATAATACTTGATGTTTTTGGCAAGTAACACTATTCGATAGCCTGTGTGGCAATAAAATATAACAACATGTGTGGCAATAACATTCGATAGTCTGTGTGGCAATGATATTTATAGCCTGTGTGACAGTAAAATATAACATCCTGTGTGGCAATAACATTCGACAGCCTGTGTGACAATGATATATATAGCCTGTGTGGCAATAAAATATAACAGCCTGTGTGGCAATAACATTCGATAACCTGTGTGGTAATAATATCTATAGCCTATGTGGCAATAAAATATAACAACCTGTTTGGTAATAACATTCGATAGCCTGTATGACAATGATATCTGCAGCCTGTGTGGCAAAAAAATATAATAGCCTATATGACAATAACATTCAATAGCCTGTGTGACAATGATATTATAGCCTGTATGACAACAATATTTATAGCCTATGTGACAACAAAAAATGAAAGACTTGTGGCAGTGATATTGATAGCCTTTATGGCATTTAAGAGTAATAACTCTTTATTTCGTGCATGAATATGATGATGAGTTATTAATATTTAAATGTTTGTTATGTCATTTGAGATTGAAGTATCGTTATGCATTTACTTACTGAGTATGCAATCTCACTCTTTTGCATTAAATTTTATTTCAGGAAGAGTAGACTAAATATTGCGTCCAGTTACATTTCAAAGTTATTGTCTAGCAGTCTAATAGAGGTTGGGCTAGAATGCAATCTAATAGTATTTTAGTTTGTTTAGCCATGTATACTTTGTTGTAAATAGTTACTATATTGTGAACAAGAGAGTGAAAAAAAATAATTGAAATCAGGTTTTTTAATGACAATAGATAAACTGAGAGAATTTTAATGATTAGTAAATGGGATGTCACACAATATCCCACATACTTATCTACTAAGCCTAAATTTGTGTTTACTAACTAGTCAACTCTGCATCACCATATGGTCCAATGCATGAGCCACACAGTACTGTTGAAAACTGCAATTTAGCTCTTTTTTTTAGAATTTCCTACATGATCACAAAAGAAATAGAAAATGAAATAGTCTAAAATCAATTACTATAAAAATAAGGAAAACTCCTAGTTTCTAACCTAAACATATATGTTAAAATGACTCTTATCAAACTCCCTCAAACTTAGAGTTTTTCTTATCCTCAGGCAAAGAAAAGAAATAACAAAAGAACTTCTCGAATCGTAATTGCAAACCCTTGAACTAGAAAACTCTATAATAAACTAACACAATCAAACTAATAAAAATATTTATGACATTGAAATTCACTCTCAAAATTTTGCAAGAAATTCCAAACATAAATCAACAAAGAAATATGCAAAAAATCACAATATACCTTTTTCACTTTTGATGCAATTTAAAAACAAACATAATATAAGCTAGCATTGTCAAACTTCTTCCTAAAATAATGTTATGCATAATTTCATGCCCACAATCAATCTCCACTAATGTAAATATATACCTCATAAAGGATAAAGAAAAGTCTTTATTGGCTGTAATGGGGCTAAAGGAAAATGACGTGCCAAAGAATAAGATAAAAGGTACAAGCAAGAAAATTCCAATGATTACAATAATCAAGTGGCATTGAAAATTTTCATAGCAAATCCAAAATTTTCCAACTTGTCTAAATCACATATATTTTTTATTTCTTAGCAACAGTCACTCAAACTATCCAAATTCATCACAAAACTTAAGAGTAAATTGTGTACATAATGCATCTCTCATAAATTTGTGAACTATAAACAAGTTAAGCATTAGAACTCAAAAATACTTACAATTCTCTACTTTTCCTTTTTTTTCACCTTTTTTTCTATTATTTTCTCTTGTCTTTTACACTAACCTAAATAACCAAAAAATTATAAATATGCAAGCATTACACATCCCAATTTTTTTTTATTTTCAAATATCAAACACTTGCACATATGCTCAAATATACAAGCAAGAAAGAAATTCAACGTTCTCAACAAATATAACGAAAATTCTAATGCCACCTAAACATTTCAATTCTAAAATTGTCTTGGTGAGTAGACAATAATATAAGATATATGGTAATAAGGTTAAGGGTACCACGAAAAAGACTTATATACATTCTTAGAGTGCATTTTAAGTCTAAAAAAGGGTACAAAGGATAAAAAATTGATAAAGTATGGAGTGGGCTAAATGAGTTAGCACAAAGAATGCCTAAATCATTTCCTTGATCAACTATGCATTAATATTTTACCTCAAAAGATTGTATGTCTTATTCTAAAATTAGTGAAAATGTTTTTAACAAATTAGCATGCACATGTTTTGAATCTAAAGAAGCAATCAATTTCTAAGTGTAATGATTCAAACAAGTTTCTCAATTAATATAAATAAAAAGTTACTTGTATCTTATTCAAATGTCCAAATTGTCTAATAAAATTAATCATGTATAGCTTCATTGCAAGCATTCCAAAATCCAAGAATTCACAAATCATGAAATAATCACTCTCAAGTTAATTCATCTTCACTTTTAGAGTAAACAATTTACCTAACAAGGAAATAAACCATTAAAATCCTCAAATCAAAAAATCAAATTTCCTATAAATTTCAAAAAATGAAAGAATAAATACAATTCCAATATTTATAAAAGAATAAAAGATTGAAAGAATTAATTCAATTCCTTCCATAAACTTAAATTAAACATTGTCCTTAATATTTGAAAGGAAAATAAAATTGCAAGGACGAAAATAAAAAATACTGCTCTTTCATGTGACTTGGAGGTGTCTTGATGCTAATTTTGAATTTCTGTAACTGTCCATTTCACAAATCTATTGTTGCATTCAAGCTTCCTTGGACTTAAATCCAACAATATGTCTACAATATACAGACAATCCAAAAAATTTTCAAGCACCTGCACATCAATATCTCAATTCACCAAAATTTCAATAATCACAAATATATCAAAACCCACAAAAACATATTTTCATTCACTAAAAATACAAGTGTTAAATAAAAATTCTCAATCTAATCGTAAAATGCCTATTTCCACACATTGAGATTTGCCATTATTCATGGAATTTAATCACAACATTATTCCACAATTTTTTCACCTGCAAAATCAACTTCATCACAACACAGCTCTTTACAATTACAATTTAGCCAAATCTCCAAAAACACATTCTCATTCATATAAAATATATTTAAAAATTATAAGTAAAAAATCTATAAAATTTTTAGCAATCACAGTGTCCTTTTTTTTTAAAAAAAAATTCTCACACCTATGATTAAATAAGCACAATTTTCATAAACAAAATAATTTTCTTTTCATAATTGCATCCACCAAAAATTAAAAAAAGATTATTAAATAAATTAACTCAGTAAACACAATTCATAGTAAAAAATTGAAATAATTGATATCTAAAATTTTTAACAAGTACTTTAATAAATAAAATACTAGGTTACCCAAACACTCAAAAACACATAAACATTTAAACATCACAAAACAAAAGCAAATTGCTAATTTAAACCCTGTAATAATTAAACATAAAATATCCCAAAAAAAATATTAAAAATATCAATTCCAACCCTATAATAATTTGGAACACAAAATACCAAAATAATAGCATAAAAAATAGAAGAAAGTATCAAATATAAGAAAAATTAAATAGAAAAATTAAAGAAAACATAAGAAACATAAATTAATTAAAAAAAATTAAAAGTCACTAATTGGTTGGTAGAAGATTCTATTGTAGTCCCTTATATGAAAAAAATGATGTCAATTGATCTTGTTCACTCTTTAACTTATTCTCAATCTAATCTAAGTACTCCATTATATGGTGGCTTTGATTTTTTTTTCTTTTTGCTTTTTCAAAGAGGAGTTGGCCAAAGAACTGATTGGATTTCTTTTTGCAATTTTTTTAGTGAAGAACATGATGAGATTTGGGTGATCTTTTATAGAATTTGAAGGATTTTTAGAGGAGAGAAAAAGTGGGTAGGTTGGGAGGAGATGGGTAAATTGGGAGAAGGACGGAGGCAGTTATGAATAATGTTAGAGTTTGTGTGTGTTAAGGTTAAGAGGAGAACAAGATAGGTAATTAAGTGAGCTAGCATCCACACCTGCATGGTTCGATGCATGGCTCATGCAACATGTCTACAACTGAATTTCAGTATTTTTCTCCATTTTTGAGACTTCAAAGTGTTATACCCTTTATAATCTCATTTGTTGTTGTTGCTACCCTATGATTATCACTCCCAAAATAATGCATATCTCATAAAGAGGAGGAGGTTTTGGCTCTAAAATTAGAGCTTTTTCAATTGAAGGGAAAACCTTACCTTGTCCTAAATTCTCAAACGTATAATCTTTAAATGGAGGAGTTGCTTCTAAAAATTAGGTTGCATTTTCAAGGTCCTCACGCAATGGTGATGTCCCTTGAATCGAGCAAGCTTTGAATAGATCCTTAGGATGCTCATTTTTAGAAACCTCTTGAACGATTCATGAACTGCATCCACCCTTTTCAATAAGAAAAGGTTGTTTTATTACTTTAAAAATATTAAACACCATTGATTCTTCCATCAGATTGAAAGTTAGCTTCTCATTCGTTACATCAATTATGGCCCTTGTGGTTGCCAAAAATGGTCTTCTAAGGATTAACGACATGTCCACATCTGCATCTATATTGAGCATAATGAAATCTAATAGTATAATGAACTTCCCTACTTGCATGATAATGTTCTCTGCCACTTTAATTGGGTATTTAATAGGGTGATCAACTAATTTCATTGCCACTGTAGTTGGTTAGATCTCACCAAGTTTTAATTTTTTACAAATAGAAAAAGCCATTAGACTAGTTCTGGCACCTAAATCACACAGTGCTCTATCAAGATTACAATAAAAAATTTGATACAGAAAAGAAAAACCTTTTGAATCCTTAATTTTGGGTAGAAGCGTATTTTGAATTATGGCATATGTACTCCTCTAAAAGGGTTATTTTCTCAAATTACTTCAATTTTCTTTTTTTAGACAAAAGATCCTTAAGGAATTTTGTATATGTAGGCATTTATACCAATGCCTCAGCAAATGGAATATTGATGTGGAGTTGCTTAAACATCTCCAAGAACTTAACATATTACTTGTCTACCTTTTATTTTTATAGCCTTTGAGGAAAAAGGAATAGGTGGAACATATGGTTTCACCGGTGTAGGCTTGCCTCCCTTTTTCTCCTTGGTTTCTTCCACCTTACCATTCTCAATTAGAATGAAATTTGGGGTTGCCCCCTCATTTTTTTGGTTCTAAAATCTCGAGATTTTCATGAATTTTTGGTTTTCTAGGGATGTTTTTTCAGTTTCACCCTTATCCTTGTATGGGGGGTCAAGTATCTCCATGTCGCTCCTCAAAGTTAATGCATTGCATTGCTCCCTTGGGTTGATTTCAATCTTGCTTGGCAATGCACCTTATGTACTAGCACCAAAAATGTTTACCAATTGCCTAATTTGCATCTCCAAATTTTGGTTATGTTGCTCCATTTGGTTCATCCTCAACTCAAGCTTATCTATCTTATCTAGCTTAGTCTCCACCTTATAAAACTTGTCAATCAATAACCTTTGCATGTCTTATGGTTGTTTCTCCTCTTGTTGACTATGTTGGCCTATGGGAACATAACTTTATTACCTTTGAGAATAACCAGGAGGATGAGAAGGTTTGGTTTGATTAGCTCGGTTGCTCCATGAGAAGTTAAGATGATTCCTCCATCTAGGGTAATAGGTGTTAGAATAAAGATTATGGGGCTACCTATTAAAGTTAGACCCATAATACATATGATCGATAGAATTTTTAATAAAAAGACTCCTTAATTGTTATTTAGTACTTAAGTGTCCTTCACCACACCATTCATAACTCATCGATGGGGTATTAATGACATGCATACTTACCTCATCAAGTTTCTTTATAAGGGCATCCATTTTAATGTTTAACATGGTATAAACATCAATATCATGAGTACCTCTAACCCTTTTGTTTACCTCTCTTTCAGTTGCCTATTAATAGTCATTTGAGGTCATCTCTTCCAACAAAGCATAAGCATCATTGGATGATTTCCCCATAAGTGCACTTTCTATTGCTACATCTATAGTTTTGCATACTAAATGGTTAAGCCCATTGTATAAGGTTTGGACTATCAACCAATCTAGTAAGCCATGTTGTGGGCATCTTTTTTGCAATTCTTTAAATCTCTCCCATGCTTTATATAATGCCTCACTTGGCTCTTACTAAAAGCTTATAGTTGCTTGCCTCAATTATGTGGTCTTGTTGTGTGGAAAACATTTTGCCACAAAAGCTTTAGAGAGATCCTCCTAAGTGGCAAAAGAGTTAGTGTTATAGAATCAACCACCTCTCAGCTTTATCTATCAAAGAGAAGGGAAATAACTACAATCATATTGCATCATCAGTTGCCCCATTAATCTTGATGGTTGCACATATTTCTAAGAAATTAGTGATATGGACATTCGAATCCTTAATAGCTTCATGCCCAAATGTGTTTTGTTACACCATCTATATAATTACCAGTTTGATTTCAAAATTGTTATTGGCAATGACTAGTTTTGCAATCCTTGATTAAGCTTCTTAGGTCTACAGCATGGTGAATTCGAGTAAAACTTTGTCTTTTTTCATTAGCCATTGTATTTGTAAACAAACTCCTTTTTTTGTTTTTGGATTCACCCTCAAATGTGAAATGTATGTTTGATTTCAATATCAAATTTGAATAGTTCCAGACCTTTCATACGTCACATACACCAAGGGCTTCACTTATCAAAAGAATAAACCACAATTAGTCTCACAAAATTATTAAAAATGCCTAATTAAATACTATATTAATAGAAATCTTAAGTACAATTAAGATTATGAAAAATCAATCCCTAGTAATGGCACCAAAAACATTTAATGTATGTAACCCTTACAAGTGCATAAATCGCTCAAGTAATACAATGATAAGTATAGATTGTTCCCACGAAGATTGTTTTACACAAGTGCTAATAAAGTCTTAATTTTTCTATTAGTTATCAATTGAATAATCAAGAAGAAAATAACTAAAATTGAAATTGCAAAAATAATTAAAAAATGAGATTTAATTAAATGAAACTCTTATGGCAATGATTTCTAATAAATTCGAGTACACCACAATATCATTTCATAAATATAACAAGAAACTTGTTTCAATTAAGATTGAATTATGCTTGAAGATGAATTTTCTTAATTTACCCAATAATCTCTCTCGAGCAAAATTAAGTCTATTATTACTAAAATTATGCCTACTCATGTAGTTATAAAATTCAATAACAATACATTAAGCTTCATAAATAATCTTCAAATTTCTCTAAAAGTCAAACCTACTCTCGAGGTCTCAATCTTTTTGTTTAATATATTAGGACTAAACCTAGACTTCCACTCTCACTTCATCATCTATAATCTTAAATAGTGCACATATGTGGTCCTTCATACATACAAGATCAATTAAGCTCAAACATATTAAATCAAAACACCCAACATAATTAAAGCAAAAATCACTTCAAAGATTTATGAAATAAATATTTGGCTTTCATCCTAATCCTTAGAATTGAAGAATTAGTTTATCCAAGAAGAAAAAGAAACAAAGAAGAAGAAAAAAAAACAAAGAAGAAGAAATCCATTAAATTTAGTAAAAGAATATTTAGAAGAAGAGTGTTCCTAACAAAAACAATGAAAACCCTAAGAAAAACTCTTTAAGTCTTCATAAAATCTTCTTTTTGATTAGTGTAGATGTTGGATACACTTTTCTCTCTTAAAAATTTGCTATTTTTTCACCTATGACTATCTATCGAGGTAGGTCAAATTCCTATGTTAAAAGGCAGCCCACATTACATTTTAAAATCTAGATATAATGCCTTGCATGGGTCATGCAATAGCATAAACTTATATGCTAAGTTGGAATTTATGTCTACTAACTAGTCAACTTTGTGTCACCACATGGTCAAATGCATGGGCCATGCAACACTAAAAATTGTAATTTAGCTCTGTTTGCAAGAATTTCTTGTGCGAGCATAAAGGAAATAAAAATTAATTATTATAAAATCAAATACTATATAAATAAGGAAAACTCCTCATTTCTAACCTAAAAATATATGCTGAAATGACTCCTTTCACAAGGAAAGTTTTAAAAAGGAAAAAGAAAAAGAAAAAAAGAAAGAAAGGAGAAAAAAAAAAAGAGATAAGATTTTTGACAAGTGATGATGGGTTAATGTTATATAAAAAAAAAAAAAATCCCTTTGAGCTGTAAGGGCACAGCTCATAAGTAATAAAGTATACTTTGTAAGTACAAGTATCATTCCCACAAGGATCGATTTTAAGTACTAAGTATCTTGAATCTTATATTATCTAAATAATCAATGATAAAACAAAATTGAGATTGTCAATAAGAACTTGCTATAATGGGAAACAATCAACAGAGAAGAGTGACTAGGGGTTCAACTTCACTTGGTACTATCTAAAGGATTCTTAATCTTCATCTAATTGATTCATCATAAAGTGTTGTTATTGAGTCACGAAGGTGATTAATCAATCCCTCTCGAGTATCAATTAACATATAAAACCATATTAAGCTAGATGTTGTTGTCCCTAGGCACCAAGAAGGGGGGTTGAATTGGTGGATAAAAATTTCAAAACAAGGATAAAAGGGGAGAAGGAAGAATAGAGGAGACACAATCAATTTATAGTGGTTCGGGTATAATTGACCCTACGTCCACTC
>CATIWR010103523.1:0-10705 GCA_949677035.1 Omphalea diandra | reverse complement strand
CTTTATGACAAAAGAAACATTTCGCCTTACTTTTGTGGATACTCCCAAAATCTTCTCCTTTCTTGGCTTGATTCCTACCATGCCATTTAAAATTCTGATTCCTTTTAGGAGCATAATAATTAGGTTTAAACTTACCTTTATTCTTTTTAGGATCAACCCTAGAACATGTCAATAGCATAACAATCTCACCCTTTTCTTTCCTGATTTTCTTTTCTTCAGCATCACACTTAGTTATAAGGTCATTAATGGTTCAGGTAGTGTTTTGGGTGTTATAGGTTGTCTTAATCTGGCTGAATTCAGGAGGCAAGGTGTTTAAAGCTTGGTGAACAATAAATTTATCAGAAATCTCAAGTTTAAGACCCTTAAGTTTGGTTTGGAGGTGAACCATATTCAGAATGTAATCTCTCATATTCTCACTTTGATTGTATCTCATACTGGTTAATTGACTCATTAGGGTCCCAACCTCAGTTTTATTGGATACAAAGTATCTATCTTCTACAGCAGCACGAAAAGTTTTGGCAGTAACATCGGTGGGTAAACTACTCCTAAGGTATTCAAGAATAGTTTTCCTCATGGCCATTAGATTGAGACGATTTTATCTCTCCCATTTGGCATGCAGTTCTTTTTCATCAATATTACTCTCACGAATGGGTTTAGCAGGCTCGTCTTCATAAAGGGCATAATCAATCTCACTCATTCTAAGAACAAATAAAATGTCATCTTTTCACCTCTTAAAGTTGGTGCTAGTCAAAAGTTCTACAGTCATAGTACTGTTGTTGAGACTAAATGAGACTGTTTGTGACAAAACAAAAGCAAGTATTAGAATTGGGCCATATACAACAATCAAATTTATGATTTACACAATCTAGAAAATTCTGGCATCACTACATATTTCCCTTTGGGCAGAACATGCACATGCAATAGAATTTCTAGTTATGAAGCACACAATTGAGATCACACTAGTTTCGAGAAATCTATCCCCTTTGGGCAGATAAACTCTCTAGACTAATGCACCTCTAAGCACAAATAGGTTCATCTCAACAAGCTCTCCTAAAATTAATACATCTAATAACTCTATTTGGGCAGGTTATTATATACATTAATTTAGAATTTTCTTTTTATTTTAACAAGTACTCCCAAAATAAATGCATTTGATAACCTCTTTTGGGCAGGTTATTAGATACATTAATTTTGAATTATCTCTTCGCAAAAATTAAAAAACAACTCTACGAATTTCAATGGATGTCCCACTTTGGCGGTAACTCTCATATCAATCCATAAAATTATTTTTAATTAGAGATTTATTACAGCCTAATTAAAATACATATTGAACACAAATATATATTTCCAAAAATACACAAGGTATTAAACACAATATACCTTAATTTTAAACACATAATTATTTTCTCATATATATGCAAAAAAAAAATTTATTATTTATTTATTTTATTTTATTAGAAAATTAATATCGCTAAATAATAAACTGGCAATTAACCTATATATATATATATATATATATATATATATATATATATATATATATATATATAAACCACCTACATATATACATATATATTAATAATTACTGAAATTAAAATACACTATGATGAAACATAAATATAAGTTGCTTATATAAATATTTTCCACATAAGAAACTAACAAGTAATTTCATCAGTTCAATTGGCCATGTTCCAGGCTTGCGAGCCCCGCAGTTGTGGGTTCAAGACTCACGACATGCATCTTCTTCCCCCCCTCCTTTTTTTTTTTTGTTTTGCCACAGAATCGTGGCTTCACCGGCAATGATACCATCGCCGATTTTTTTTTTAGCGGCAAGGACTGGGTTTGCCAATTTTAAGCAAGAACCAACAACCAAAAACAAAAACACATCAAATCAAGATCTAGAGCCAAGCTCAACAACAACAGAACCACAAAGAACAAAAGGAAAAAAAAAACATTCAATCTCCAAATTCTCTGTTTCCAAGGCTACATCGCAGTCTCGGGAACTTTCTTGGGTCAGCATGAAACAACCCAATCACTCCGTCTCGTGAAAGCCACTTCGGTTGATTTATACCAGTTTTGCGAGCCGATTTGTGAGCTAAGTTTGAACAGAAGAAAAGGGACAAAATCGGTAGCTGGAGTCGGTCGTCCCGATCCTATCCTCTTCCTCGTCGTCTGTGAGAAAACCTAGAAGCGTGTCGTTCGCCGATGAGAGTGATGGCGGCGATGATGATGAGGGGGAAGGGTTTTGTAGTGAGGTCGACGGTGGTAAAAAGAAAAAAAAAGGAAGCTTTTCTCTTGTTGTGTTACTCTTTGAATCGCTGAGAAAGAAAGAATAGGAAAAAAAATTGGCAGAAACAGAAGGTTTTGTGGAATGCGGGTTCGAACCCACAACCTAATATCAATCTTCCCCTGCCATGTCAACCGTTCGAGCTAAGCAAATAACTTGCTACAGTAGGGGGAAAACAAATATATAACAAATCGATAAAGCAACATCAATTATCATAATAATAATTTTTTTTACTAACAATACAAAACATCTAGGGTTCTAAATCATGTAACACAACCACGCTCTGATACCACATGTAACAATTTGATTCAGGATCAAGTACATAAATTTAAAACACCAAATCTAACAATTAAATGGAGACAAATTGCGTACCTATCTCCGCGTTGAATTCCAAATTGTTTTGAGTCATGATTACAGACGCTGAAATTAAACCACTTGAATAATATGTCAAAACAGTTGAAAATGGAAGTTAGGTCTTCCTCTCCTTGACCTTCTCAAAGATGACTACAATGGGCGTAGCAACTAGGGTTTTTAGTATGAAGGCAGGAGAGGGGACCTAGCCTATTTATAATAAATTTTAACAGACCCACCCATCACAAGTCCATGTTAAAATAGGCTTACGTTGACCGTCTTCCATATCGGCCCACAAAAGGTGTCACAAGCCTATAACTCAATTGATCACATTTTAATTGGGCTTATCTCAAATCAATAAACTATATTATTTAGTCCGTTTTAATAAATAATTAAAATAAACTCATAATTAATATTAGTCCACATAAAAATTCCAACAATAGGTGTCAAAGAAAAAAGAAAAAAGTTGGAAATAAATTTGATAATGGACAGCCCATTAATTTTGAATGCATGAACACAAAACACCCGTCTGTTATAGACTTTGCATGCATGCCACCTACAACCACTATCAGGTGCTTGCATTCAAGTGTTTTAATTCAAACCATTATAAACTGGTATCATCTGATCACTAATCTACACATACAAAGCTAGATGCATTATATTAAGGGTGGGCACCAGTTTTATAATGATTCATTAATATATTAAGCTAATCGGAAGTATATTAATATATTAAGGATGCCCATAAGTTTTATTAATTTATTAAGCTAGCTGCATTATCACTAATCGATATATATATATATACACAGTGGGCACCAGTTTTATATCATTATATTATGTATATTATTAATTTTATTTATTATGTTATATATATTATAATCATATTAAATTCTTAGTTCTCAACTCAATAAAAAAAAACTTAATATTGAGATGGAATTTGAGGAGCTTTCTAACTTTTTATGTATTGATCTTGTTATAAATGGATGGTCAAAATTGTCAAGATAATGCTTTTCTCAAATTGCAATGTATTCATCATATAACATTAACACATGCTATTTGTATGATTTTGTACTGGTTTGAGCTACGTAGACGACACAAAAGGAATGAACTTACTCGTTCCTTGATGTTTGAAGGAGAAAAAATAAGAATACAACTATTGAATCAAATTAGTTATGATGATCGTTCTCGTAGCATAATTAGAATGAGTCCTAAAGTTTATAGGGAGTTATGTGAAATTCTAATTAAAAATGGTGATCTACAACCAACAAAGAGAGTAACTGTTGAAGAACAAGTTGCAAAATCACTTTACTTGCTGGCACAATATGTTTCTAATCGTGAAATATCTTTTTTCTTTTCCCGGTCTAATGAGACCATTAGTTGTCACTTTCACAAAATCTTAAGATCTATCATAGAGATGGAGGAGAAATTCATTAGACAACCTGATATGGATCACAAGTTCCTTATGAGATATTCAACTGTAATAGAATTTTTCCATATTTTAAGGTGAAAAATAATTTTTTTAAGATGATTTCAATTGTTAATATTCATATTTAAATATATCTAATTTTAGGATTGTGTTGATTGTATTGATGGAACACATATTCATGTAAAAGTGTCTCCCAGTGAAGCGCCTAAGTATTGTGGGAGGAAAGAATACCCAACACAAAATGTGTTAGTTACATGTACATTTGATTTGAAATTTACATATGTTTTGTCTGGTTGGAAAGGAACATCTTCTAACTTGAGAATTATAAAAAATACATTAATTAGATGGTGTCCTGTCAAAATTCCTAAAGGTAATTTTATATTAAATTTAAATAGATTATACGTTATAGTAAGATATATGATATAGGTATTTGTTATTCCTTAGGAAAATACTACCTAGTTGAAGTTGGATTTATGTTGACAAGTGGGCTTATTTACACCATACAAACAAGATTGTTATCATTTGAAAGAATATTCAAGAAATCCACCAAGAAATGCATGGGAATTTTTTAATCTTCACCATACATCTTTGTGTAACGCATTGAAAGAGCATTTGAGGTACTTAAAAAAGGATTTCCAATCATCGCAAGTTCAACGAAACCAAATTATCGTGTTGAAAAGCAAAAGAAAATAATTTTAGCATGTTGTATTTTACATAATTATTTGATGGGTGTAGATCCGAATGAAAAAATAATTGCAGAAATTGGTGCAGAACTTTTTAATCATTGTGAGGTACAACAATTTCATCACAATAATAGAGATGATAATGAGGATGCAACTAGAGGAGAATTACTTAAAGATTCTATTGTTGTTAATATGTGGGCTAAATACAATGAATGATGTTCTCATATATTGTGTTTTTTCTTTTCTTTTTTAGTCATTTTATTTGCATTGTATTAAAGTTGATATTTGAAATTGACAATAATTTTCTATGATTTTGTTATAAGTTTTGAAAATGGCTGATGGCATACAGTTTGTTTATATATTGTATTTTTTTCAAATATTTGAGTTCATCTTATATAGTTGTAGGAATGTCAAAGAAAAATTATGGAATGACACATGCAGTTGGATATATGTCATGGATGATGCATTAATTGATGCTCATTTGGAGTAACATATTATAGAAAATAGAGTGGGTGGCACTTTCACTACAATAGGGTTGGACGATATTGTCAAAGAAAAGAAAGAAAAATTTCCTGATAAACCATTCAATAGGGAAAATTCAAAATCATATGAAAAATTTAAAAAGATCTTTTAATAGATGTTATGATATCTTTAAGAATAGATTGAGTGGTTTTGGATGGGATTCAATTTCTCAAAGATGGAATGTTAAACCTAAGGTATGGCAAAAGTTGATTGAGGTTTGATTCTTTACTTATCTCTTGATTATTTTTATTATAATAACCTTCTAGGTGTTTCTATTTGTGTTCTTAAACTCGGTATTTTTATTATTATTTAGGTTAAACCTAAAACTAGTGAGTGGATGAATAAGCCAGTTTGAAATTATGAGAAATTGGTTCAACTTTATGGAAAAGATAGAGCTACAGGAAAGCATGCTAAAAATTCATCGCATAAAAGACAAATAAGAGATAATGGTGGAGAAAAGCATTCTGAAACTGCAACAGAATTCATGTATACTATAGATGACATTGATTTCATGGTAGCTCAAATTAAAGTGACTTTGGAAAATTGTGATGATGCTCAAGACATATAATCTTCAGAGGAAACTATAGTGCCCTGAGGTCAATCCCAAGCTGCTAATGCTAAAGTGCAAAAAACTATAAAGAAAAAAGTAGTGGATGAGAAAGTCTTAGTATTGAAATAAGGACTTGATAATATTGCTCAAGCTATAGTGACTTCCACAATTGAGCTAGTGAAAGTTGCTCAATTTCCAATTTTAGAAAAAGAAGTATGGAATATGTTGGTAGATATGGATATCGAAGAGCATCACCTACCTACTTTTTATCTATTTTTAATTTAGAAGCCAAATATATTGAGAACTTTACTTGGATGTCCACCAGATTATCGTAAGAATTTATTGTCACAAACATATTGAGAACTTTACTTGGATGTCCACCAAATTATCGTAAGAATTTATTATCACAAATAATGTAGAGAATTAAATTTTATGCTTTATGCAATGTTGGACTAGGTTAGTCAAACCTAGGAAAAATCTCTCTTTTGATTTGACAATGTAGATTGATAAGTTCTAACATCATTTTTAAGTGTTGATTTTGCAGTTTTTTAAATATGTTTGCATTGGAAGCCAAATGGGAGTCTAAATCTCAAGTATTGTGAAAGACATTATAATTCACAGTTAAGAACCTCTAATTTGCGACCGTGACATTGCAAAAGAAATTGATGAGCTTGAACCAGACGGATTCGTGGAGCAAATTACAGTGGCAACCTTGCTAAGAAAGAAATGAAGTTCAAACAGTCAAATTCATAGTGACCATCACGTTGGCAGTAGCGACCGTGACTTTAGTAGTTGATTGGAGGGAACTAATCCACACCAAAGTTTGTAAGGTATCCAAGAGAATCGTTGATATATCAAAATTTGCGAAGGTGAAATAACTTTCGAGACTACGAACTATTAAATCAATTTCTCTTTATCAAACAAAAGGATTCGCGACGCAAGTCTTGTCCAAAAAGAACTTAAATCGTGACTATGAATTTGGTTAGTTGGATGAACGTAATGGTTATGTTTCTTAGAAGTTGGCCCTAGTGAACCAAGAATAGGATTTTGAATTGGTGGTAAATTTGAACTTTTGAATTTGGAGGAAGCTCAAAAAAATGAAAGATTAGAGAAAGAGTAGGAGAAGAATGAACACAAGAGTTTTATAGTGGTTCAGGTATTAACCAACCCTACATTCACTCCCCAATTTATCAATTGGGTGTTTCACTCAATCACTTGTGTTTTACAAACTCACATTCAACTTAGTGTTTAGGCTCACACTAAACCTTATAAGTGTTTTCCCAACGTTAACACTCAAATTTATACAAGAGTTTTCTAAGGCTCACTCTCAAACCTAACAAAAGTTTTCTATATAAGGGCTCACTCTCAAACCCAAACCCAAGGTGTTTAGAGCTCACACCAAACTATGTACAAAGAAATAAAGAATTAAAATTGTGAGAATTAACTTTTCAAGAGTTTTGGCACAATCCAAATGGTTATACTCTTGGATTCAAGTACATTTGGTGGTGTGTTTATAGGTAATAACCACCAAATAGACATTACTAATAAACTATGACTAAATCTTCAAGTTGTGCTAGACAATTTTGCATTAAATGCTTATCAGATGAAATTTGTGATCGAGACTAAATTCACGGTCGCTAATTTTGAATTGTGTCTAACGGCTAATCTACATGGCATAAAACCATTGGTCTTTTCAAAAACTAGCAGTTAAATCTTTCTAACGGATCTCAAAATTTGCGGTCGCTACTCAAATTTACAGTTGTTATTTTCTTTATTTGGACGCGATGATCATCATGAAATCGTCTGTCTAACATGAAAATGTTGTTTTGCCAATTCGTAGTCTCGATTTTTGAATCTCAACAGCAATTTTTAAAATTCACGGTCGCTAATTTCGAAAATAGATTTTTATACTTTGAGTTATTTTGCTTCCAAACACTCATATTCAACTTCCAATAGGATTCTATCTTAATGTTACAGTCGCTAATTTCGAAGGCAGATTATTGAAAAAATTTAAAAATTAAGGATTTATTATTTTATTATTTAAACATAAAAAAATAAAATTTATAATTTTAAACATAAAATTATTTATCCATCAACTAAATAAAAATAATGTTATTTTTATGAAAAATATTTAAATTGCGTAAAAAAATTATAATAGTAAGATTTAAACTTAATTTTGAATTTAATTGAACTAAATAAATAAAATATAAGAGTCAATTGAATCTAAATAAATACTTTATTAAATGTTGATTTTGATTTTGGGTATAATTGAACTCAATTTATCAAATTATAGTGTAATCTACTCATTAGAAACTTTAGATACAACTAAAAATTCATAAAAAGGCTTGAATTTTTTTAATATTGAGCTCACAAGTTTTTAACTTAAAAATTTTTGTCATAAGAAATAAACATATAAGATAAATTATGAGATACATTCTTTTATCATATTATTTTATCACGTTATATTGTCTACCAAATTATATATAAAAAGAAGTAATATTAACATAATAATATTTGTCATTTATTAAATAATTTAAAAATTATGATAAAATTATTTTATTACAGTAAATAATTTTTTATTATTACTAAATAATTTATCATAATAAATAATAAATTATAATTTAGACACATAGAAAAATAGAGTAAAATTAATAAATTTATTAAAATATAAAATTTCATTACATTTTTAAATAAAATATCAAAGCTAAATTTAAATTTAAATTTAATTAAATAACCTAAATATTTTTTTGAAAAAAATTTCTTTCTTTTTTATTTTAATTATTCTACCTTTTATATATTTAATAATAAATTTTTTATATTATTATTAGGTCAACTGGATCGGATCATGGGTTGACTCATTTAAGTCAGTTTTGATTTGATTTGTCGAATTAATCCTTACCTGACCTAACCCGATCAAAAAATTTTCAAATCATTTCAAATTTACATCATTTTAGATTTACCCCAAATCAAGATCAGGTGTTAATCGCCTTTGAATTAAGTCAGAAACTGCGATCTCTAGAAAGTACATTTCCCTTGCATAAAAGATTTAACTGGACATGTGTAATACATACATAACAGGTTATGGATGTGTTATATGGATATGCCACATAGATCACATATGCAAGGGCACCATGCCAATGTTACCCAATATGGTGAGTAGTACTTCCATGGTTTAGAATGATGAAACTATTGGAAATAGTTTATAAAACCATAATGAAATAACACGTTAAGGTTTAATTTTGAGTAGAATTCTATTTATTCATTTCTCCTCCATAAGCGTTTAGAAATTATATATACTCAAAATTATATGAGTATGAATAAGAAATTGATACTCAAAGTATATCACATCAAAAATTATCAATATATAATAATAAAATAATTAATGTAAAATAATTTTATAACTAATGAAATTAATTTGATTTATATTTATAATAATATAATTAAATCTAATTAATTTTATAATTACTAGATTAATTATCTTAATTATTTGATTCTATAACTACTAAATTAATTGAGGATTAATTATAGACAATCACTTTTTCACTTAATTATCTTAATTAGTAGATTTTGTAACTACTAATTAATACAAAATTAATTTTAGGCAATTACATCTCAGTTCTCTTCTTGATACCTCTGAGATCAAAATTATTCCAAAAATCTAAAATAGCTTGTTTTCTCTTTTTTCTCAATAATCTAAAGGATTTTCTTCTATTTTTAGATTGTTCAGTTAAGTGCGATAAAGTTTTGACAAGTTTAGTTCATTGCAAAACTGTTTTTGTGGTGCTCAATTTTTGTTTTATTTTTTGTTGCATAATGAGATATCAACACTATTCTATCCTCAAGCACCAATGTGAGGGGTGAATCTATACTAAGGATACTATGTCAAACATAGACCTCGAACTTTTACATTCTCCTACAATTTCTTTATTGTTTTCTTATTATTTTTATTTCTATTACAGTTTTCATATTTTGCTTTTTGTTTCTATGATTATATTTACTTTGTTATCATACTCTTCTCAATTTCTATCCAAGCTTATATAGCACTATATCACTGACAATCTTAAAATAGATTCTACTTTAGACAAATTTTTAAACAAGGATAATTATCTAAGTTAAACAGACAGAATTAGTATATATGTGATTATACATAGAGAATTGAAAAGAACTAAAATTAAAAATAATATTAATCTTTACTATTTAGTAAAAATAAAAGTTTTTTTAGTGACTTTAACTAGGGGTGTAATCGGTATGCCGCGAATACCGAAACCTCGAATTTTACTGATACCGCGAATACCGAAACCGAAAAATCATAGTACCGATACCGAGTACCACGAAAATCGCCAAAACCAATACCGCGAAATTATGCGGTATTCGCGGTATACCGATACCGATACCGCTAAAATGTACATTGCACTTAACAGAAATGTACATTCTACTTAATAGAAAATGTACATTCTACTTAATAAAAATGTACATTCCTTTTTTAATTATAATTTCTTAATTACAAATATAACTGTTATTAATAAGTGATAATTTATATAAATTTGATATTAAATATCTGATAAATTATCTCTAAATTGTTAATTTATAAAATAATTAATAAAAATATATTGTTAACATTTTATATATTAAATTAAATTAATTAAAATAAAAAATAAAAATAATATATTTTTTTATATCTGTTTATATCATATAATTTCAAAACTTATAATGCTATGAATTACAATAATTATTTTTCATCAATGTTAATATATATATATATATATATATATATATATATATATATATATATATATATATATATATATATATATATAACAGAGAATTAAATATATAGAAAGAAAACAAAATAGATTGTGTGTAATATATATAGTGTGTCTCACGATGTT
>CATIWR010103474.1:0-22729 GCA_949677035.1 Omphalea diandra | reverse complement strand
GACCTATGCACTAGAGCCTAATACATTAGGATCTACGTATTAGAACTTGTGTATTAGGATTTAATACATCAAGATATGTATATCAGGAACTGTGTGTCAAAATTTATGCATTAAGATTTGACGCATCAAGACTTACACATCAGAATCTAATGCATCAAGATCTATGCATCAATGTGCAAGGATGGAGGCACATTGGGGCCAAGGGGATCAGTGGGCCCTTTAAATTTTAAAAATTTCTAGGAGTATTTTAATAATTTCACACTTTATACAAAAAAAAAAAGCCCTAATATATATATGTGGAACCAATTTAATGTAAACTCAAATTTCATTCCTTTCACTCTTGAGAAATCTCTTCTACTTGTGAGTTGGATCTTCATTCTTCAAGTTTGGCAATTAATTCTTGATTGTCCTGTCTTTTACTTGCTTCTCCTAAGTATCTTTAAGAACAAACTAAGAGCTTTTTAGGTAATTTTATATTTACAAATTATAATTTTATTTTTCATTGGATTTGATTTACTTTCTCTACCTTAGAGTTTTTCTTGATTACTTTTTTTTGGGATCTAATTGAATTATAGTTTTTGTAATCTAAAAATTATTTATTTTATAAAATATTAGAATAAGAATAGAATTTGTTATATAATTTCACATACTATAATTTGTTTCAATAATTCACTATGATTCTGAATTTGTTTCATGTTTTCTTAGTTAATGGAATGATTTTATAAAATAATATCACCTATTATAAAGCCATCATTCCCATCAGTTAATGCACCTACTTTTGTTCAAGTATCATTAAAGTAAGATAATATTGAGGTTAATTTAGAAAATCTTCCTATTGAACCATGACTACGACCAAATATAATGAGTTATCCACCTCACTTAATTGAACAAGTTCTTAGAGCTTACTTATTAAAAGATTCAATTGAAGCGTGCGAGCATAATTTTCCTTAAAGGATCAATGGAAATTGAAAATATAAATTTGTTGCATCTTAGTTTGATGAATTTAGGATTTGGTTGGAGTATGGCATTACAAAAGATGCAACATTTTGTTTATATTGTTATCTTTTTTTAGCAGGGCATAGTGATAGAAGGCATGATACTTTTGTATTTGGTGGATTCAATAATTGATGCCAAAAAAAAAAAAAAAAAGAATGAGGGATCATGTTGGAGACCACAATAATGATCATAACAAATGTAGATTGGCTTATGAAGATTGGACGAATCAAGCTTAATATATTGAAATCTCTTTTTCTAAAATATCAAAACAGTCGAATATTGATTATCGTTTGTAGATTAAATGCATCAATTATTTGCTTATGCCATCTCATGATGCAAGGATTAGCTTTTCAAGGAAATGATGAGTTAGAAGAATTATTAAATTAAGGAAATTTTATTGAACTTTGAAAATTATTTCTTCATGTAATGAGGAAATCAATAATGTTGTACTGAAGAATGGTCTTGAAAATCTCAAACTTACATCTCCTGACATTCAAAAAGGATAATATAAATGCGGTTGCAATTGAGACAACAAATGCCATCATTCTCCATTTTAGTTGATGAGTGTTAGGATATATCAGTCAAAGCACAAATGGGGATTATTATAGACTATGTGAATAAGAGTGGATGTGTCATTGAACATTTTCTTGGTCATGTGCATGTGATACAACTGTAGCATCACTTGAGAAAGGTATTAATTCTTTGTTCTCCACTTATGGTTTAAGCATTTCTAGTTTGAGAGGACAAGGTTATGATTGAGCTTGCAATGTGAGAGGTGAATTCAATGGGCTAAAAAGTTTTATATTCAAAAAGAATTCTACTATTTACTATGTCCATTGTTTTGCTTATTAACTCCAGCTCACACTTGTTATTGCTAAAAAAAACATACAAGTATTGGTTATTTTTTAATATTGTTACACATTTATTTAATGTTGTTGGAGGTCTTTATAAGTGCATAGATATGCTTCGAGAGAAACAAATGGAGAAGATCATTAAAGAGATTGTAAATGATAAAATCAAGAAAAAAAATGTTTAAATAAAGAAATAGCATTAAATCAACTAGGAGATACCTATTGGAGTTCCCATTATGGTACGCTTATTAATTGATTCATTTATTTGTTTATGTTCTTGATGTTCTTAAATATGTTGGTGAGAATGATAATGATAATCCACTAAGGGTTGAAGCCGTTGATTTGTAAGATATTGTGAATGGCTTTGAGTTTGTCTTTGTGTTACATCTTATGAGAAAAATTTTGGGAATTGCACATGAACTATCATAAGCTCTACTAAGAAAGGAATAAGATATTGTCAATTAAATGAGTTTTGTTCAAATATCAAAAAAGTTCATTTACAAGTGGTGAGGGATGATGGTTAGGAAACTTTGTTACTTGAAGTTTCTGATTTTTATAGCAAATATGAAAGATGTGTATGCAACTCGAGGTAGATCACAATGTAGAACTGAAAATGACTAATTTTCACCATTATCGGGTTGAGTTATTTTATTCTATAATTGACATGTAATCTCAAAAGCTCAATCATCATTTTGATGAACCCAAAATTACTTTTATGCATGACATGTTTTAATCCCAGAGATTCATTTTCTACATTTGATAAAAATAAGTTGTTACATCTTACAAAATGTTATCCATTTGAATTTCTTACAACTGTTTTATATGAACCTGAGAGTCAACTTGAAACCTTTATTTTTTTTATGGGTATTTCGATGAAAATTTTTTTGAATTGACAAGAATAGGAGATCTTGCTCAGAAGATAGTTGCTATATGAAAACATATTATTTTTGATTGGTTTTTTTGTTAGTTAAGTTGTCATTGATCTTACCATTAACTACAAATATAGTAGAAAGAGCTTTTCAGCAATGAATATCATTAAGAATTTATTGTGCAATCGAATGGGAGATAGACTATTAAATGATTATTTGGTAACTTATATACAAAAGATGTATTTCTAAGTATTAGTAATGAAGCTATTATGCAACGATTTCAAAAAAAAAAAAAGAATAGAAGGGAAATGTTATGATATAATTATATTAAATTATTAACATTTGGATGTTGATATGTAACTGAGTTAATGTATTGACCTTCATCAAAATATTGTTATTGTTTATAATTTTATTTCTAGAGATGATGCATATTATTTATTTTTATATATTTCTAATTGGACCCTCTTGACTGAAATTTTTGCTTCTGTCGTTATCAATGTGATGTCACATCTATCGAGTAGGTCAACACTCAGGATTTCATCGAGATTTTGTTAATAAACAAAATTATTGACTAAATATTCTTAATTAATAATGAAAAATTTCATCAGCAAACAAGTTATTTCTTATAGTGCATTTTCCTCAAGCAAATTAGGTTATTAATATGTATTTTGCTTATAAAGGAATTTTACTTTATGATATATATGTTTTAGGAAGTATGACTAAGCCTAAATTGGGTAATAACAATTTAAAAATCATTGTTAGTGAGACCTTTTGATCTTTTTAATCTAATTTAATAATAAAGAGATATGGACCTGAGATGTTTTACATTATTTTTTATAATTTTAATTAGAAAAATGAAAGATGAAATTTAGTTGATTTTGTTTTAAAATTTCTAAGAATTAATTTTGTTCTATATATTTTAGCTATTGGTTTTGAGTTGTAGGTTGAGGTGTGAGAGTTTAATGGTAGGTGAAATTTGAGAGAATTTGAAAGTGTTTTAGTGATAGACAAAATTTTGGATAGTTCTTTAGCACTTTTTTAATCTTTCCTTTTTCTTACATAGATTATTTATTTATAGAGAAAAAAAGAAGTTTTCTTGGGAAGCATGTTGAAGTTAATATGAGATTCTTAAAATGAAAGATTTTAGAACATGAGCTTTTTCTTATATGCAAACCGAACTTAGCTGGGAATTGCAACAAGACAAGACAGGGTCTAAGGTTATCCCTTGCCCTACGCACCACTCTTTTTTATGAGAGAATTCTCTTTATCTCTATCTCTATAAAGACTTTTCATACCATGGGGAATCTCTATAAGGTTTTTTTATTTTATTTTAAATTATTTCTTGAAAATAATTATATTAAATTATAGAATATAAATATTTTATATGATATATATATATATATATATTAAATTCAAAATCATCTCCAATGTGTATTACTTACTTATTTTAATTTGATTTTGATTTAGATATTTTTTACTTATTCAATTATCTTTTGTTTAGTTTTTTTAGTTTGATTTGATTTATTCAATATCTATACTCATTGTTGCCTGGCAGATGAGCTATAGAATCATGAATCTAACTTCTCTGTTCATAGTGAAAACCGAAGAAAAGGTTATATGTAACCCTGGTATAACTGGGCTTTTTCTGTTTAATGTGCTTGGCAGAATTTAAGAGTTTCCTCTCCTCCAGTAAGCTAGTACAAGCTGATTTGGTAAGTATGCTTTGTTCTCTTGCTAGCTTTTAATGGGAACCTTAAATCTAAAGGCAAGCTATATAAATGGAAAATAATTGATTGTGACGATTATGTTCCCTGTCCTTTCTCTGTAACAAATTGGTCTAAAGTGATACCTACTTGCTCTATTGTGAGAAATCCCTTGACATGGCATCGAGAAATCAATTGGCTTTATGGGAGATATTGTAGGAAATGTCGCCTTAACTGGATAAAGGAAGTAACTTTTGCTGCAACTCTGTGGATGGCTAGAAATTGGAAGATCTGAAGATGTCTCAGAATGATGTCTAGTTAGATAACGTTGTTGCTGGTATGATGATCTTACTTTCACTGTATGGGAGAAAATTAGATAAAAAAATTAAATTAATAATAAATGTAGTTTGAATTAATACACTTAATTTATGTACCCTGAATGTTGATTTTTATGTTAAATAACATAAAAATTTTAGGCTTGAGGTCTCTTTTAGTATGAAAACACTTATATTCACAGAAGCAATTTCCTTAAAAATTGCTAGTTTTCAAGAAATTATTTTTATGAAAAACTAAATTTTATAGTATTTGGTAGATATATTGAATGCACCAACATAATAATTAGTTTACTTAATAACTTTTTAAAGAAATATGCCGTAACATTCTATGTTATCTCTACTTTATTAACATAAATAATTTGATTTTATTAAATAATTATAAAATAACTTATAATATTTCTTTCAAATTTTCAAATAAATTACATTTATTGACTCGCTTTTAAGTAAATTAATTTCTCGATATTAAAAAAAGAAAATTGAAATGTCAAAAAATTATAAAATATTTTTAACTTTGCACATGCTTGTAAAATTATAACTAAATATAATAAAATTCATACTTTTCACAGAGTTAGACTTTCAATTGATACTTTTTATGAAATCAGACCTTTTAACTTCTTTCAAAACAAATAATGCGACAGTTCCTTTTCATAGCAAATAAATGTATCTAACTAATAATAATTTTAGCTTGAATTAAACTTTACTTTTTAAAATAATTATGAACAAAATATGAAATAAAAAACAACTAAAAGAAAAGAGAAAATAAAAATCTAATATATCCAAAGCACTATTTTTAAATTTAGATCAATTTAATCGATTGAACTCAAAAATAAAACTTTTAATTAGTTCAAATGAACTCTAAATATTAGAATCGCTCAAATTTGATTGACTTTCAAAATCCAATTGATCCCCTAACACAAAATCAGCCAAAATCCAGTCAACTCAGGCTTGTTCTTTTTTTCCCCCCTTACTTTTTAGGTTTATTTTTAAAAAATTTTAAAATTATATTTATTAAATTATCATCTATAATACATATAATGATTTTTATTTTCTTTTTAAATAAATTTAATGTGATTTCAAATTTTACTTTAATTATTTTTTCCTAATATAATTTTATGAATTTTGAAAATAATGAATTGTTATAGAAAATTGAAAGTTATTTATTAACAATATTATATTAATAATGAATTGATGTTGTTTCAATTATTATCATAATATATAATATTTGGATGCAATAAAATATTAATAGTTATTTTTTGAATAATTGTGTTTGATACCACATTTAATTTTCTTTTTTAGGAAACACAAACTAAAATTTTAAAAAATAAAATTTATGATTTTTATTTTCAAACTTTCTTAATAAATATGAAAAATTAAAAATATTCTTTAATATTTATTTTTAAATTAAAAAAAAAAAGCACAACACTTTTACTTGCACCCTAAAACAACTACTTCATAATTTATAATTATTTTATTTATAAAGTATTTTATATTTATTATTATAAATTATAAGTGATTTGTTTGTGTAATAAAAAATAAATAAAACTTATATTATCATAGCAACAAACAATCGAGCCGATCAGAAGAAAGGGGAAAGAAGCTGAAGCAATAACCAATAACCTATTAGATCAAATGTCACTCTTAAATAAACTCTTCAACAGAGGCCTTTTTGGTTCTAAATGGTCTCTTATTTCCTCTTCCTTTACTTACGCTGTTGTTAATAATGATTTGACTTGAATTAATTTTGTGTCATAAGTTGCAATTCTGTATTCTTTTATTTTCTTCACCAATTCCATTTTTAGTCAACATATACTTCGCTGCTTGACATTTCTCAATTTCATATATATGGGTTCTAATGTTGTAAAGAAATTCTTTTTTTTTTTTTACCCATTTCCCATCTATAGATTCTGGTTTATGGGTTCCTCTCAGTTCTAAGAATTCATTGCAGCATTAGTTTTACTAATGATCAGTTTGTAGATAATGTCATTTGACTTACAGCTGATGAATTTTGTTTGCTCAATTTTCTAACTGTAATTGTGGATGCTATTCTCAAATTTGTCACTTTTTTGGTGGTCTGAAACTGAATAAATGATTATGGGTTTTGTGTTGAATTTTCTGTATACTGTGAATTTTATTTTGATGATTGGGTTTTGCAGCAAAACCTGTTTGACATTGTCTATCTCGCGCATCAAATTGTCACAAAACAAAAGAGATTTGCAGCTCAAACACATGCGCAAGGAAATAGCGCAGTTTCTGCAGGCTGGCCAAGAAGCAATCGCTCGAATTCGGGTAGTCTTTTAGTCTTGATTGTCACTAGTTACGTGCTTAATCAGGACATTTGTTTCATATGTTGTCTGTTGGATCTTCTTTGATTTTTTTTTTCTTTTTTTCATTTTTGTTAGGTGGAGCATGTAATACGAGAACAAAATCTATGGGCTGGTTATGAGATATTGGAGCTGTTCTGTGAGTTTGTTCTTGCACGTGTTCCAATTCTTGAAAGTCAGAAGTAAGTATACTACCACAAGGATTTGTTTCTTTGTTGAAGATAACTTTTGATATTTCTTGACAACAGAAGCGGCATATAATTAGTGCATCTGATTTATTTTAGACAGATTTGCAGTTTAAATTTGTGTTTTCAATCATTTCTATAAGGAAAATGATGCTTTCCCCAACCTAAAGACATTTTTGTCTTATGGTGAATGATGGCACTTATTATTTTATTAGAACTTTAAGACATTACTAATAATGTGAGATCCTCTCCAGTGCTTTTAAGAAACTGTTTCTTTTACCACATATTGGTGCAAACCCTGCAGCCACACTGCATTTTAATACAACAATGAGATGAAATTAGCAAACTGGTAGTCTGAAATTTGCCAACTCTTGGTCAACCCAGCTCCATAAATCTTATTTTTGATTTTTAGGAGTGGGAGTATTTTATTTGTTTTTTCACCTTTTTGCCACCTGATCTTTGTAGTTTTTATTTGGAGTCTGAATTCTTGGTATAGACTAGCAACACTTAACTCCTAGTTATGTAGCAACACATGATGTATTTATTTATTTGGCTTTGAAATTTCTACCTTGGATTGGGCTCTATTTTGTGATTCTAATCCTAAATGTAATGCCAGCAGGACCTTAGGTGTAACTTCAATGCGTTTGAGAAACTGAAATGTAAAATTTTCTATCTTTTTGTAAGTTTTCAAAATACCCAGCCAACCATTGAGTTCGAAATTCATTATAAGCCTCCAGAATTTTCTCATTCATTATCTTTATTGATTCCACTATAGCATCCAGAGAACAAAACATTCTCAGAATGTTGTTCATGTTAAGCAATCAGAGTACTGATATGCATCAGACCTACTTAGCAAACATCACAAACATCCTGAAAAATAAATATTTTTTTGTCTTCTTTTGATCCTACATTTATAGACCGTAATATCCATGCAAATGACCTTCACTTTTGGCTTTCAAACAATTTCAAATGGCAGTACTAATCCTTAATTTTGACAGCTTTCCTTCATCAAAACTATTCTTGGGTTTGGTATATCTTTTAATGGACAGCCTTATGTGCTGTGTTATGTAATAAATGAGGTGAAGTGGATTGGAGGCTATCATCCATTGACTAACAGGGGGAAGTGTTCTTTCATAGATTATCTAAGCATTCGAAGTGCAGATTATTGAGAATTGTGCCTCTGGTATGCATTGAGCCCATAGCTTTGTAGACAACAGGCTATGTGGGTTGTGGTGCCTTTGTTGTTTGACTTTGGGGCATTTATTCACAAGTCAAAGTTTGTATGAGTGAATAAGGTTTATTTTTTGGTTAACTGAATAAGGTTTATGTTACAACTTTGCTGTGGTGAAATATACTGTGCATTCCCGTAGCCTTGGTATGTATGAATTTTCAATGCAGTCTCAAGTATTTGGAAAATATTCTTAGGTATTCGAACTAGATAAGAATTATTTTGTATTAATTTCATTTTGGCATTAAGGTATTGGTTTCTAGTTGACTAGCAAGGGGTGATAACTTGTCATCCAGTTTTAAAAAAAAAGCATTTATTACTGGTCCCAGGTTAGCCATAGATGAGAAGAACAAGAAGAAATTGGATCTTTAAAATTTCATGAGTCTATCAGTTTTGTGGACAGTGATGTTGCTATGGATGTAAAGATAAAAATCACAAGATAAAGATGAATTCATTTTCTTGAAACCTAATATTACCGGTCGACTAGAGTTGACAATGACAAACAATCATTTGAGATAGTTTAGCAATATGTAAAGGAGTTAGAGTGATGTTAGCATCGAAAAACAATTGAGAATGAGACATATCAAGAACAACAGGAAGGCCCTAGTGACATTGATCAAAGTGCTAAACAAAGATATGATTTTTTATTTCTTTAACTTATGTCTGAGAGGATGAAGTTTTTTTTACAACCGTGTTGTATATTTTACAATGATCAATTGTATGAGGCTTATCAAATGGAATATCAGGTTCCCATTTTTCTTAAGTTGACTTGGATGATATATGTTTTTATTTGCTGCTAATTCTTGGTAATTATGGAAACACACTATCTTCTTGACTTTGAGCAAGAATTAATTGCTTTTCCAACTTTTTTTTTTTTGAATAGAGTAATTGCTCCAGTAGAATTGTTCCTAGCATTTTGAGAAGGGAAGGCTTGTAAGATAGTCAACAGTAAGTGTGCGTGCTATTTTTTGAGGTTGCAACAAACTATCTTCATGAAGGATCTCAGGGGTGGATGATTTCAACATGGACCAACTTCTTCATCTAAGTAAATAAAAAATGTCCAGACCATGCCATTCTAACTTTAACAAAGTTGATATTTATGAGGAAGTTAGAATCTATAACCTATTATTGGATAGGAGCAAATTTAGTTGCACAGAACTGGTAGTTCAGTATGTGTTTCCCAACTATCTCCCAAAATCCATATTTACCAATTCATGATATTTGTAATTCTATATTTTATTAATGCCCATTGATGTTTAATAACTGGGAACTTTTCTATGGTATAAGCATTATCAGAATGGTTTTTGGATCTAAATTCGGATATGAGTATGGTTTTTGGATCTAAATTTGGATATGAGTTTTTCTTTCTTTTGCTTCTCACAACTTTGTGGGATCACTTAAATTGGTATTTTAGAAACATATTTCATAAATCAATGGTTTGTCGGATATTGTTTTCTTCTTTAGACTGTTGGGGATGTTCTGTGATGTAATCATTCATAAGTGCTTGGAGAAAAATGCAAATTGGAAATATTTTGATAAGAAAATGCAATATAGAAAAATAAAAGGTGAGTGAAGAATATATATTTTTTGCCTTGCAATAGTATTTGTAGTATAATTCTTTAAGAGAAATTTCCCTATAATTTTGTTCTTTTTTTTATTCCATCAATGCCACGTTTTATCATGGGGCCTATTCAAAGTAAAAAAAAACTGCCAAATGATCACATTTTTGGTGACATAAAATGCTTAATTACCATTTCAATATCTCAGGGGAGGTTGTTTCTATATGTTCCTCAAGGAATGTCGAGTGATTTGAGCAACACTGCTATGAGCAATATGGTTTAGATGGAGGCACTTATGATATGAGTCAACTCTGCATGCGACAACCTTTTTAACCATTCCTTTTACACAACAGGGACTGTCCAGCTGAGTTGCGAGAAGCTGTTGCAAGCATAATTTTTGCTGCTCCAAGATGTTCAGAAGTGCCAGATTTATTGCAGATCAAAAATTTGTTTTCTACAAAATATGGGAAGGAATTTGTTATGGCTGCTTCTGAGCTGCGCCCTGATTCTAGCGTCAACCGTGCAGTTAATTGACTTTTAGCTTATGCAGTTAATTGCAAGCATGCAAATCCGGCATTTCTTACCTATTCTTTATTTCTCTTTGTACAGATCATTGAAAAGCTTTCAGTTGGCGCACCATCAGTAGAGACAAGGCTGAAGGTTTTGAAGGAAATTGCACAAGAATATAACTTGGAGTGGGATTCTTCAAACACAGAAGCCGAGCTTGGTAAAAAGCATGAAGATCTGCTGGTACACTTTGCTAGTGGTTTCTAATTTTGTTTTTATTTTAGCCATGCTTTAGCCGTAACTCATTATTCAGAAGTTATTATTTGGTTCAAATCTAGCAGTGGAAATGGCCATATAACAACATGCTTAACATCATACCTGCCTCTGTTCACAGGCAGAAACTGTTTAGTCACTATACTACAACATGCTTAACATCATACCTGTCTCTGTTCATAGGCAGAAACTGTTCAGTCAGTATACTTCTTCTAACATGTCATGAATCCTGCTTCCTGAGTTTGTTGCAGTTAAAATTTGTGGGACCTGCCTACTTTCAGGGAGAATTGCTTCTGGAAGCAAAACTTTCATTCATTATTCATGTCATCATAATATTAAGCTGACAAGGTGTGCTAATGAAAATTTTGAGAAATCTTTAATCAACACCCAGTTCTCTTGTTTTTCATAATGTTGAAGTGTATCTAAAAATTCATCAGAAATTTCATGCTTTTAGGTTTTCTGCACAGGTAGTTACAGCCGATTTCTAGTTTTGAGTTCAAACATTAAATCCTGACCTTTTAATGTAATCTTCTGTCCCATATTACCTATCCTGCACCCATTTATTGGTACTTGTTTACAGTTGTCAAATAAGGCAGAATTGTGGTCTCAATCGAAAATTTTGTGCATTCAACTCAAAGTTCTGAGTCTCACTATTTAGGTGAGGATAAAAATATTGTTCTGCCAATTGGCCTGCTGACTTGGAATAGTCAGCCATAGCAGTAAGGTTGCTTCAATGAGATCTGGGGTTTCCAAAAATAAAATCGTAGACATTGCATGCAAGGGTGAGACGGTATATATCCAACACCCCTAGAGGTGGTATAAGAAGTCCTCTATAGTGGGGTACACTTTAGACCTATTGGCTTGGGATTTTCTCTATGACATTTGTTGCAACTGAAATGATATCAGGCAGTTGTTAAGATGTGCTGATGTTTCTTACTAGTTCCAGTTCCCACTAGGCGAAAATGATATCAAATGTCATGTACATTTTAAGAATTCTGTTTTTACCGTTTGTTGCCTCATAAAGGTCCTAGCTCAAATGTTGATCATATGGGCACTTGATGAGCTTGCTAGATATGATTACTCACTCATCCTCAGAAGAATACTGATATTATTCTATAAATCAATTGGTTTGAACTTCATTCATAACTTCCTTGGCTAAAACGAATGCCTATCATTGGTTACTTAACAGAACTATCTGATCTGTGCTTGGTTCCAGACTTCCAGCTTTAGAATTAGAATGTCCAAACTTGGTTATGATTTGACTTGATATGGATTCAGGATTGTGGAATAAGAATATGAGCTCAATTTCATTTTTGAGCTTGGTAAATTGCAGACCAGCATCAATTACCTTTATAGTTGGATTTTATTATTGTCTATTGAATAATTATGCGTGAATGATGACCTTCCGTTTTATCTAGGGTGGATCAAGGCAAATTGTAGCTGAAGCTGCAATTTCTCAAGCTCCCACTAAACAAAGCTCTCCTAAAACTTCATCTTCCAATGGGAGAAGTCCTATTATAAATGCAGACATCAAGCAAGGTTCTCAATATCTACAGGCACATAGACCCACTAGCAACCTGCCCTCGGTGGATGCTAAAATTAAAACATCAATCACGAATCATACTGCTGGATCAGTTACTGATTCTAAAAGAGGGACAACATCACAATTGCCTGATGTCTTGGAGAGAGCTCGAGCTGCCATTGCCTCTGCAGAGCGTGCAGCTGCAGCTGCCCGAGCTGCTGCTGAATTGGTGAATGTTGAATTTGGTTCAGTAAAGCTAGAGGAAGGGAAGTCATCATAGTGGTTGAATAAATAATCTTCAACTACCGTTCTTGTGATGCTAGTCTGCAGATACTCGAGACAGCCAAACAAAGCATGCAAATTTTAAATGGAAGGGAAAAAAAAAAAAAAAATTGTACACTACACATGTACACTGAGTGAAACACTGTCAAATTAAAGTTGTGGAATATCAAAGAGTATGTTATCAGGTACACTTGGTCTTGGTCAAAAGACAAAAAATCCAGCTTTGTTTCTTCTTCATTTTTTTTCTCCTAAATATATGAAAGCAAATTGTATTAATTTACAGAAGAGACCCCAAATCGGGAATCAGAGTACAAAATGGCTTCTAAGAATTGAGGGGATTGTTTACCCAGAGTCATTAGGAAAGAAGCCAACCTTAGCCAATCAGCGACTAATGTTAACTTTCTTATTGCCACATCCAACTGATATAAGAATTATTTCAGTCTGCAAAAATTGTCAACTTTGCCTTTTATCTCCATAGTAGTAACTGTTTCACATTCTTATGGTGGAGGCTTTGTACACGAGTTGACTATCTCCCTCAAGCTCGCTGAATCTGTTTCAAACAGAGGCTTTTGAATACTTGCTTGGATAGCAAGGTAGATGGCTTCTTAAAGTCCCAAAGCTTCTGCTGTCAAGGCTAATGGGCACTGCACATGCTTGATGCGCTCTATCGCCTATTTCCCTATTGGAATTCCTGGCAATGACAGATACAGTAGCTTTTCTGGCTGTTGCGTCCCATGAGGCATCACTGTTGTTAAGTTTAATGTGGCCTGGCTCGGGGGCTGTCCAATGCGTTCCAGGCTCTATTTTGACAGTTGAGCAGGGCCGCTGTAATATGTTCTGGGCCTTAGGCTTTTATTTAAAATGTTTTTTTTAAGATGAAAAGTTGATTAAATTTTTACATTTTAATTTTTCTAACTTATTTTTTTTTCAATAAATAACATAGCTAATGATTGAATCTTTCGTTTCAAGTACAAGCATTTGGATCAATTTATTTTATATATTATATTTAGGACTGTGATTATAAATTTTATTATTTTAAATCAGTCGAATATGTTTTTATATTACTAGATCAAATTATGCAATTGGTTTCTAGATGCATCTTTGTTAATTAGTTTATGTATCTTTATCAATTGGTTTATACTTTAATATAATTATTTCTAGATGCATTCATTTTAGTTATATATTCTTTGATTGTGTCATGAGATTAAAGCTTGGCAATGAGATTTTTTCAATTTTTAGTTCATTCATTATTTAATTGACTTTTGTTAAATTTTTGTATTAAATTAATTATAATAAAAATAATATACTTTATCGAAACTCTTGGAATATATCGATTACTTCCTATCGTTTTTTGCATCTATTTGATAACTTTCCAATATAGGGTATTAGAGTAAAATAACTATTTTTTTTATTTTAAAAATTAAATTATTAATAAATCTCTCAATCTAGTGTAAATATTTTTTTTATATTCTAAGATCATAAACACTATGTGAAATAAATATATAAAGACAAAATATTAAAATTTTCTATATTAATCAAAATTTCATCTAGAATTATGTTAAAAAAAATTAAAAGTTTCAATTGCCATTTATTGAAGATATTATTGAAATTAAAAATTATATATAAGAAAAATAAATAAATTAATAATAATTATAATAAGAATATAAAATTAATCTATTAATAAAAATAAATTTTAATTATATTTCCAAAATTTGAGGCTTTTATTATGAACGGAGCGTTGTAGAATTAATTATCTAAGTTGCCTAAGTCGAGAGCAACCCCGGTTCCCTGGAACACGGCTTTATTCCTCGACTTCCACCCGTTGCAGCTATGGCGTCAATCAGGCCCTCTCTGCCTGAGTTCATTTAGGAGTGCCAATCAGGTCTTTCCATTTAAAACAGACTTATTTTCCATTAATTAAAGTTTAATATATCATCCAGTCTCTGTAATTTAGAAACAAGTAACCACTTAGTCCATGTAATTTGATAATAATCAATTGCATAGTCTATGTTATTTGAAAATTATAAATTATTTAGTCTATATTGAAAATAACATCCTTTTTTAGTCTATATGAATATTTTTGTGCATTAAACTTGAATTGATGGAAAATAATTTTCTTTTGGATGGAATGACCTCCAGATCTGACAGAAGTTAAACAGATAGATTTATTTTATATATATATATATATATAACATAATTATTTTTTGAAAATAATTTATTTAGAAATGGAAAAATAAGAAAATTGCTTTTATGGGGATTTTTCTTAGGATGAAGAATAAATGACAGAAATAAGAAAAAAATTTCCTTTATCAAATGAGTGAGATAGGAAATGACATATAACCCTCGCCTTGTTGCCATTTTTAATCGTTATAATTACAAATACTTATTATTTAATTAATTTAATGAAGATACAAGCATTTTTGTAATTAACCACCCATAAATTAGATTTCACCAAAATAATTTATAAATTAAAAATTTACTCGTACTTATATGCTTTCAGCACAATAGTGCATATAAATACTATAAATGAACTTATAAGAATTTTTTTTTTTTTTTTTGGCTTTTGATAGAAATATTTTATGTTGGACTTATTTTATTCAATTTTATAAAATGTTAAGTAAAATAACAGCAACCTCTAAAATTATTATTATTATTATTATTATCAACAATTGCGTATTCAAGAGTTTGTGTACTCAACTTAAAACATAATCTAAGATTATTCATAAAATATAATCGAATTTAAATATATATTTTAGTTATCATTTATTTAGTTAATGAACATGCTTAATGAGATATTTTAAAATGATTTAAATTATTTTATTATATCTCCCTTAATTCTTTTAACTATTTAAGATGATGAAAATAATTCAAGATATTTTTTCTCTCTCTTTTCTAAAAAATTAGAACAAAAAAAGTTTAGGAGAGACTCATGATTTTTTTTTTTGGAGTAGACTAATGAACAGTAATGGAATTAAGAGGAGTTGGCATGGGTTGAAACCCTTATGAGCACCAGTGAGAAACTAATGAAGGAGGGATAACACAACTTTATAAAGGCCTCAACTCCTGCTACTTAGGACAGAAATTCAGGGGAGGGAGCTGAAGGAAGAAGAAAGCCCTCTCTCTCTCGAATCTGTAATTTTTTTGGATTAGATGTTAATAAAACGATGTCATTTTATTAAATATAAACCAAAAATTAGAAAGTTTTATAACCCCACTCAAGCCCACCCGTGCCCAACACCCATCTTCTCCCCTCTCCCCCCTTTTTCCTCTCACTTTCACCGGGAAAATCCCCTTATTTACATTTCTTTTTCTTTTTGTATTTTTTTAATAATAATAATAATACAATAATTAAATTTCTTTATGCATAATTAAATTAAATTTCATAAAATATATAAATGAACTTAAATTAAATTAATTCTCTTAAATATAAATAAAATATCTCATCTAAATAATTTGCATTACATTTTACTTAAAAAATAGTAAATTATCCATAACTAATTTCTTCTCATAACATAAAATATATCTCATAAATAATTTGATTTCTCAAAATTAATTAAAATTCTTCTCACATAAATAACTTTATTTTTCATAATTAAATACTTTAAATAAATCAACCTAACATTTTTAATATAATCAACTTAATCAATAACTCAAATAAACTTAAATAACTTAATATTCTCAACAAAAATTAATTAAATATTTATTTCACATAATTTATTCACATAATATACTCATATTTAAATGATTTAAATTATATACTCATATTAACTAAATTAATTTCTTAAATTTCTTAAATATTTACATAACATATTTAATTCACATAATGTAATTAGTGTTAAATCATTTTAAAACATATATTTATATTAACTTAAAGTAATTTTTATAATTTTCTTAAATCTCAATAAAATTCATACTTAAATAATTAATTTCATATCTTTAAATTTTTTAATCATTAAATATATTTTCTTTATGTATAATCATCTTAAAAATATTAAACATCATTACATACTTATTTAAGTTTAATTTCTTAAATATAAAACGTTCATTAAAAATTGCTTTTTTAACTTAATTCATAATGGATAACATAATTTTAATTAAAATAATAATGTTTTAACATAAAATCATTCTCTTTAAAAGATTTATATATATATATATATATATATTGAATAATTTTCTTAAACATTTTAAAATATATTTAATTATTATTAAATCATTAAGATTTATAATTATATATATAAATACAGAAAAATATTTTTAAAATAACTTTTATCATCGAAATTTCTTAAAATCGGATTTCGCACCTTACAAACTCCTCATCTTCTCATCTCATTGTTACCAATCACTAGTGGCTTCAAGTAATTGCCCCTAAAATAATTTTTGGTTTCACCACTAATAATAACGTTAATAATATAAATGTTTGAGAACAAACAAATAATTTTGTTGCTATTTCTAAACAACCTACAATCACTCACTCCAGAGACGAAGGAGGCTTACTTAACCCTACAGACCTCAACCTCACACACGTTATTAATTAAGAGCAGCACCACGCAAGCGACGAATTTGGATTACTTGAAATATATAAGAGAAAAAATCACACTTTTCGACACATAAATATCATCATGCGACTCTAACCAACGTTGGTTTTGTTTGAATTTTTTGTGGAGGTTAATATTAATTATTGATTTATTTTAATTTTTTATAAAATGGATTGAATAATATAATTTATTGATTAGTGAATAAGTCTAATTAAATTGTGATCCAATGAGTTATGAGCTTATGGCATTTTTAGTGGACTAATATGAAAGACGATCTATGTAGGTCTAATTTAACATAGACATGTGATAGATGAACCTGTTAAATTTATTATAAATAGGCTAAGTCTCCTTTTTTGTCTTCTAACCCTAACCCTAGTTGTTACACCCATTAGTAGCATTTTTGAGAAAAGGTTAAGAAGAGGAAGACTTAGCTCTTGATTTTATTCTTCTGATCTATTATCTTGATGTTTAATTTCAACAGTTGTAACTATGACTCAAAATAATCTTGACTCTAATGCGCAAATGGGTATGAAATTTGTTTCCCTTGATTAGTGTTCTAAATTCATGTACTAAATCCTAAATAAACTTTACATGTGATATCAGAGCCTAAATTTGTACATAATTTAGAATCCTAAATATTTTGTATTGATGATTAAATTATGAGTCTATTTACTTATTTTATCCGAAGAAATAATTAATTAAAAAAAAATTGATTGAAAGATCCACTGAAGGTTGTTCCTATTGAGAAGCCTTAACCAAAGTTTTTTTTTTTTTTTCTTTTTTGTAACATGTAAGCTCGAAGACTATTCCCATCCCTATTTCCCGTCCCTATCAGGGGAGATGCCAATCAATTTTTTTTTTTTCACGGTTAGTGTGGGAATTTAAGAATGTTGAGATTAGAAAAGCTATTTTGGGAGATGGATTCATTGACCAATTGGGTGTACCTTTTTTTTATTATTTCTTATTTCAATGATTATTAATATATATAAATATTTAGGTGATTTACAAATAGTTAATTGTCAGTTTATAATTTAGTGATATTTTGTAATAAAATAAATAAATAAATAATAAATATTTGATTTGTATATATATATGATAATAATCATGTATTTAAAATTAAGGTATATTGTGTTTGATACTTTATATAGATTTGATGTATATATTAACGTTTGGTATGTATTTTAATTGGGCTTTTATTGATTTCTAATTAAAAATAACTTTATGGGTTGATATGAGTGTTACCACCAAAGTGAAATATCCATTGAAATTCGTAGAGTTATTTTTTAATTTTTGCGAAGAGATAATTTCGAATTAATGTATATAATAACATGCCCAAAGGGGATCATTAGATGCATTGATTTTGAGAGTGTTTGTTAGAATGAAACTATTTGTGCTTAGAGTTGCATTAGTCTAGAGAGTTTATCTGCCCAAATGGGATAGATTTCTCAAAAATCGGTGTAATCTCAATTGTGTGCTTCATAACTAAAAATTTTATTGCATGTGCATGTTCTACCCAAAGGGGAATGTACAGTGATGCCAAAATTTTCAAGATTGTGTAAATTATAACTTTAATTTTGTACATAACCCAATTTTAATACATGCTTTTGTTATGACGCAAATAGTCTCATTTAATCTCAACAATAGTAGTGTGACTGTTGAACTTTTGACTAGCACAAACTTTAAGAAGTGAAAAGAGAACATTCAGTTTGTTTTGGAAAAGGGTGAGATAGATTGTGCCCTTTTATGGGAATGAGCCTATTAAACCCACCTGTGAAAGCAATATCGAGGAAAATGAATTACACGCTAAGTGGGAGAGATCTAATCGTCTTAGTTTTATGGCCGTGAGGAAAACTATTCCTAAATACTTTAGGAGTAGTTTGCCTACTGATGTTACTGTCAAAAATTTTCTTACTGCTGTAGAAGATAGGTATTTTGTATTTGATAAGGCTGAGACGCGTACAAGTCAGTTAACCAGTATGAGATACAATCATAGTGAGAATGCGATGGATTACATTTTAAATATGGTTCACCTTCAAACCAAATTTAGGGGTCTTAAACTTGATATTTCTGATGAATTCATAGTTCAACAAGCCCTAAATACTTTGCCTCCTGAATTTAGCCAAATCAAGATTGTGTATAACACCAAAAACACTACCGAGACCATTAATGACCTTGTAATCAAATGTGATGCTGAGGAAAAGAAAATTAAGAAATAGAAGGGTGAGGTTGTCATGTTAGTGACACAACTTAGGGTTGATCCTAAAAAGGATAAGGATAAGTTTAACATAATTATTATGCTCCTAAAAAGAATTAGAATTTTAAATGGCATGGTAAGAGTCAGACCAAGAAGGGAGGTGATTTTGGAATTGTCCACAAGAGTAAGGTGAAATGTTTCTTTTATCAGAAAGAAGGTCATAAGAGAAAAGATTGTCATCAATTCACAGTTTGGCTAAAGAAGAAAGAAGAAGAAAAAATTCCTTTAGTTTATGTTTGCTTTGAATCTTATATGGTTGATGTACCACCAAACTTTTGGTGGCTTGATAGTGGTGCAACTATTCATATTGTTATTACCTTGCAGGGATTCATAAGCAAACAAAAGCCAAGTGAAAATGAGTTCAAACTTAGAGTTAGAAATAATTTGGAGATAGATGTCGAGCAAGTACGAGTAGTTAGGTTAATATTAGAATATGGATTTTGTCTAGTTTTGGAGAACACCTTTTATGTTTCATCTTAAGAAACTTGGTTTCTATTTCTATTGTATAAAAGATTGAATATCATTTTGTTATTGGTAATGGAAGAGTTAATATGTTTTTAGACTTTAAATTAATTGGTGAATGTGTTTTGTTTGATAATTTATGAAAATTATGTTTGGATGATGCTAGTGATTGTGGACCTTCATTTAAAGCCAATATTGTGATCAAACGATCCTTAGTTAAAGAAAAAATCCTTTTTATTGTGGCACAAACATTTAGGTCATATATCTAAAGAAAGAATTGAAAGACTAATGAAAGATGACATTCTTCCTTCTCTTGATTTAGAGGATCTAGATGTTTGTGTGGACTGCATAAGAGGTAAATTGACTAAGATTAAAAAGAAATGTGTTAATAGAAGTTCAGATCTTCCAGAGATTATTCATACTGATATTAGTTAACCTCATTCACCTACTATTTATGGCAATAGATATTTCATTATCTTCATTGATGATTTTTCTCGTTATGGCTATTTATACTTGATAAAAGAGAAATATGATGCCCTTGAGATGTTCAAAATTTTCAAAATTGAGGTTGAAAAATAATTAAAAAAAGTCATTAAAATTGTGAGATCTGACTGAGGGGGTAAATATTATGGCAAATATAATGAGATTGGGTAGCATATGGGATCGTTTGCCAAATATTTGCAAGAGTGTGGAATAGTTGTCCAATATACCATGTTTAGTAGTCCTGAATAAAATAGTGTCACTGAAAGGCGCAATCGTACTTTGAAGGATATGATAAGGAGCATCATGAGTAAGTCTAACTTACCTGAATTCTTATGGGGTGAGGCTATTAAAACTGTCTTTTATATTTTGAAACATATCCCTAGTAAATTGTACCTAAAATATCTTTTGAGTAATGAACTAGTAGAAAACCTAGTTTGAAACATTTTCATGGTTAAGGTTGTCCTGCTGATGTTAGAATATAAAATCCAAATGAGAAAAAACTAATCCTAGAACTACTCATTGTTACTTTATTGGGTACCCATCCCATTCTAAAGGATACAAGTTCTATTGTCCTACACGTGGCATAAGGATTGTAGAGTCCATGATTGCGAAGTTTTGGATGTTACTGATCTAGACATTTCTCAACCACCTATTCATGATGTATAAAGTGGAATTGCAACCATTCCTTTACCTTCAGCTCATGAAAAGATCATAAGGGTTCTTATTCAAGTAAGTGGTGATGGTGAAGGTGTAATTGATCTTCCTCCTCTGATGAGAATCATCCAGAGCCTGTTGTAGTTGAAGCATTACCTGTTAGAAGGTCTATTAAGGCGAGAAGGTCAGTAATTTTAGATGATTATGAGGTTTATCTTGGTGAAAGTGATTGTAATATAGGCCATATTGTTGATCATATATCTTATGATGAGGCAGTTAATAGTGTTTATTCTGATTTATGGATTTATGCTATGAAAGATCAAATGGCATCAATGAGTCATAATAGAGTTTGAGAACTAGTAAAACTTCCTTCTAATCATAAACTCATAGGTTGCAAATGGGTATTCAAAACTAAGAAGGATTCTAAAAGAAAAGTTGAGAAATTTAAAGCCAGATCGGTTGTTAAGGGATTTACATAATGTGAGAGTATTGATTATAATGAGACCTTTTCCCCTGTTTCCTTTAAGGAGTCCTTTAGAATAATTATGGCCTTAATTGCTCATTTTGATTTAGAATTGCATCAAATGGATGTCAAGACAATATTCTTAAATGGTGATTTAGATAAGGTAGTTTACATGGTGCAACCCAAGGGTTTTAAAGAAAGTGGTAAAAAACACTTTGTTTGTAAGCTGAAGAAATCTATATATGGTCTCAAACAAGTTTCTCGTCAATGGTATGTCAAATTTGATGAGGTAGTCACTTGTTGATTTTACAGCGAATAAGATAGATCAATGCATTTACCATAAGATCAGTGGGAGTAAATTTATATTTTTTGTTCTCTATGTTGATTATATTTTGTTGGCTAGTAATGATATAGAGATGATTTGTGCGACTAAGTAGTTACTCTCTAAGACTTTTGATATGAAAGATCTTGTTGTCTTGGGTATTGAGATTCGTCGTGATCGGTCTCGTCATTTATTGGGTCTTTCTCAAAGGGCTTATATTGATCGCGTACTCAGTAGATTCAATATGCAATCTTGCAAAGGTGGTGATACCCCTGTTGTGAAAGGAGATAAATTTAGTAAGGAGCAATACCCTAAAGTGATATAGAGAAACAAATCATGAATAATATTCTTTATGCAAGTGTTGTTGGCAGTTTGATGTATGCCCAAGTGTGTACGAGACCAGATATTGCATACATTGTTAGTTTTCTTCGTCGATATCTTTCTAATCCTGTGTGGGATCATTAGGTAGCTGCTAAGAAGGTAATGAGATACTTGCAAAAGACGAAAGATTATATGTTGGTTTGAAGGCGAGCAGATGATCTTGAAGTAGTGGGATATTCAGACTCTGATTTTGTAGGCTGTCAAGATGATATAAAGTCCACTTCAAGTTATATTTTTATACTTGTTGGTTGTGCTATTTCGTGGAAGAGTATTAAACAAACACTTACAACTTCTTCTACTATGCAAGTTGAGTTTGTTGCTTGTTATGGTGCTAGTACACAAGCTATATGGTTGAAAAATTTTATTTCTAGGCTGCTTGTGGTCGATTCTATTGCTAGGCCACTTCGAATCTATTGTGATAATAATTTTGTTGTTTTTTTTTTCTAAGAACAATAAAAGTTTTAGTGGTTCTAAGCATATGGAGATTAAATATCTTACAGTCAGAGACTTAGTAAAGAAAGGAGACATTGAGATTCAGTACGTT